>JAXGGA010003523.1:0-101297 GCA_038373865.1 Uloborus plumipes | reverse complement strand
ACCAATAAAGACTAACGGCTGTTCTAAAACTTTCTTCTTACTTGATCACTACAGCGTCTTCCGGTAAGCTATTCCAAGTGCCTAAAACCCTAACTAAAACAGTAATTTTCAGGTTAGCCTGAAATTTGAGCAAGAACTCTTTGTCCTGTTTTCCATATAAAAATTTAGTGCAGTAACATCTTTCATTTTGATAAATTTAAGCAACTGAAACATGTCCTTTCTGTCTCTCTTTTGGTCAAGACGAGACATGTTAAGCATTCTATGCCTAGTCTGGTATAGTCTAAATTATAAAGCCAATTTGCAAATCTGGTCCTACATTGAACCCTTTCTATTTAATTAACATCTTTTTTAAGATAAGGAGACCAAAACTGAATAGCATACCCTAAATGGGGTTTTTTCCAAACTTTTATGTAAGGGCAGAAAAAACTTCTTTGATTTGTTTAAAATAAATTCATTGATCAAAGCATTACACCTAAGCGTTTGAGGAAAGGTAAGAAACCTAAGCATTATTGGTTTGGTTAATAGCTATGCTGCTCTATCAACTAAACTTGAAGTCCTGATTAATTAAGACACCCAAATAAATAACATTATCTTTTCAAATGTAGAAGATCTTGATTTAAATACATCTAAAAAAATGAGAGAAAAAAGGAAACCTATAAATATTACCTGTCAGAACCAAAAAAAAAAAAAAAAAAACGGCCTTCAATAGGCACGAGTTTAAATTATTGGTGATTTCAATTCTTGAAGCTCGTTCTTTCAAGAAAAAAGTTTCAACAACGACTAGACAGTAATTTAATGTTTACCAGAACTATTCTACATTTTTTTTTTACTTCTCAATGCATGTTTTGATATGTATGTTCAATCAGATTTTTTGAAAACGTACAACAACCGCATATATTACAGTTTATACTTTTCATTTTCTCACATTTCTTACTACATAAACCATTCCCCTTTTACTAAAGTGCGATGCAGTACAGAGTTTTTTTATGATATTTAGTGCTAAAAAAATTTAAACGTAAATAATTTAAGCAAAATTTTCGAGTTTAGAAACACTGAACGGGCAATCGCTTTGCTGCAATGCTTAGATTGCGAAAACTTTAAGTGGTCAAAAAAAAAATAAATAAATCTCAAATTGCTTCTACTTTTAAGACAGTATATTTAATTTATCAGATAATGGAGACTAATACATAATAGGTGTCGAAAATTTAATACTCGTGTACGCAAAGTAAGAAACATCAGTTTCGGGTGATAATTTTACGTTAAATTTATGCTTTATTTTTAAAAATATAACACCTGGTATTATTTTCTAGATTTTCAAAAATGACAAATGTACCTTTATAAACGATTTAATTAAGACTTCTAAAATGGCTAGTGAAATCAATTGTCGCTTAGAACCTCGTATCCTCATACTAAACAGCTTTAGTACGCTGAATATACAAGAAACAATCCTATTATTTAGAATGCAATAAGAGAGATGAGTTTTCTTTGCCCAATAAATTTAATCCTAAGTAGAAATTTTCTTTGTTTTCCCATTAATTTATGCCTCATGAATTTTTGGGGAGTTCCCCGTGCTAATAAAAGTGATGAATAGCGCGCTTTTATTCTCTAACGGGTAATTACGTTTTGCTGAAAATAAAAAAGGTTTATTAGAATGCGGGCTGTGATAAAAACATTAACGACTTGGCATTGCAATTATGCTGCTGACCCTATTCATATTAATCAGGAAAGAAAATTTCGTTGTCTGATTAAGAAAATGGCAAGCAACACACATTTTTCCTCACTGCTTGGGCAACTTTTTAATGCTTTTCTGAAACTAGTCACAGATGTGTGTGTGTGTGTGTATATATATATATATATATATATATATATATATATATATATATATATATATATATATATATATAATATATATATATATATATATATATATATATATATATATATATATATATACACTGAAGTGACAAAAGTCATGGGATAGCAATATGCAAATTTTCAGATGGCAGTAGCATCGCATAGAACAGGTATAAATGCGCAGTGCTTTTACAGAGCTTTCATTTCTGTTCAAGTTATTCATGTGAAGAGGTTTTAACGTGATGATGACCGCACGACGTGAATTAACAGACTTTGAACGCGGAATGTTAGTTGGAGCTAGACGCATGGGTCATGCCATTTCGGAAATCGTTAGAGAATTCAACATTCCCAGATCCACTGTGTCAAGAGTGTGCCGAGAGTATGAAATTTCAGGCATAACATCCCACCATGGACAGCGCAGTGGTCGACCGCCTGCACTTAAAGATCGAGACCGGCGACGTCTGCAAAGAGTCGTAAATTCTAACAGACAAGCAACACTGCGTCAAATCACCGTAGAAATCAATGTGGGACGTACAATGGACGTGTCTGCTAGAACTGTGCGGAGAAATTTGGATTTCTTGGGCTATTCCAGCAGAAGACCGACTCGAGTGCCTTTACTGACAGAACGACATCGCTTGCAGCGACTCTCGTGGGCACGTGAGCATATCGGTTGGTCCCTAGATGAATGGAAAACCGTGGCCTGGTCCGATGAGTCACGATTTCAGCTGGTAAGAGCCGATGGTAGGGTTCGAGTGTGGCGCAGACCCCACGAAGCCATGGACCCAAACTGTCAGCAAGGCACTGTTCAAGCTGGTGGTGGCTCCGTAATGGTGTGGGCTGTTTTTTCATGGCATGGACTTGGTCCTCTAGTGCGACTGGACCGAACATTGACTGGAAATGCTTATGTGCAGCTACTTGGAGATCACTTGCAGCCATTCATGGACTTCATGTACCCAAACAACGATGGGATTTTTATGGATGACAATGCGCCATGTCACCGGGCCACAACTGTTCGCAATTGGTTTGAAGAAAATTCTGGACAATTCCAACGAATGATTTGGCCACCTAGAACGCCCGACATGAATCCCATTGAGCATTTATGGGACACCATCGAGAGGTCTGTTCGTGCCCAAAATCCTGCCCCATCAACGCTTTCACAATTATGGACGTCTATCGAGACAGCATGGCTCAATATTCCTGCAGAAGACTTCCAACGACTTGTTGAGTCCATGCCACGTCGAGTTGTTGCACTTCGCCGGGCAAAAGGAGGGCCGACACGATATTAAGAGGTATCCCATGACTTTTGTCACTTCAGTGTATATATTAATATATATATATATATATATATATATATATATATATATATATATACACATATATATATTATTATTATTATTCCTAATACAGCTAGGAACAATAATAACAATCGTAGCTATAACAATAGTAATAGTAGTAACAACATTAGTAGCAGCAACGCCAACAACAATATCAATAAAATTAATAATAATAATTATGATAATAACAACAATTACAATGAGATACTTTTTAAACAATGATGTAATTTTTAAATAATTTTCTTCTAAACATTGCAAATGAAATACATCTGTATCCATTCTATTATGCTTCTTCTTTAATTCGAAATTACTTTTAGTTGAAAATTAAATGTAGGTTTTGTTGGAAGTGATCCAAATATTTATGAGATTATTAGTACATTGCAAGTATTTTGAAAGCAATTACGTTTCCTGGTGTAGTCTGCGGTTTGTTATAGACACAGATGTCTCATATGCTTCCGCAAAATATTCTTCCAAAGTGACATACGAGCTATTTACTTCACTATTTTCTAATTTTTGCGTAAAAAATCTTCACACTCTACAGATAAGTGATAGGTTTTTAAGAATTAAATATCATCCCTACTGAACAAGCTCGATTGCTGAAATGTAACACACTGCTCAAAACATGTATTTAAAAATAAAAAAAAAAAAACATTTTTTTTTTTTTTGTAGAAAATAGAAGAAAGCAGTTACAAATATCCCGGAGTAAACTAATTTTAAGTTCGACTTCAGAAACGAAGCTTTTTGTCCTTGTATATATATATATATACAAGGCCGTAACCAGACCTCGGTTTCGGGGAGCCTATTTCTCGTGAAATCTATTAATACTATTAAAATCTGTTCGCGTCTGTCTGTCTGTCTGTTTGTCTGTTTGTCTGTCTGTTTGTCTGTCTGTCCGTCTGAAGCTTAAACTCATCAAAAACCACCGAGAGTAGAGAATCAAACATAGTACCAGTAGACCATTCGACTCGAAATTTTCTAAGGAAGACAATAAGACCAACCGCCTAATTCTACGACGTTAATTAGCTGAGATATTATTTAAAACGTTAATTAAATGTTCTGCACTTTTTAAATTCTAAGATATTTATTTCGTTCCGTTGCCATTTTGAATAAAAACATTAATTAAATTATTGAACTATTTAAAATTTCAAGATATTTATTTCTTTCCGTTGCCATTTTGAAATAAAACGTTAATTAAATTATTGAACTATTTAAAATTCCAAGACATTTATTTCTTACCGTTGCAATTTTGAATTAAAACGTTAATTAAATTATTGAACTATTTAAAATTAAAAGACATTTATTTCTTACCGTTGCTATTTTGAATAAAAACGTTAATTAAATTATTAAACTATTAAAAATTCTAAGACTTTTATTTCTTTCCGTTGCCAAATTAAATTAAAACGTTAGTCAAATTATTGAACTTTTTAGAATTAAAGAGTTATTTCTTTCTGTTGACATTTTAAATACGTGTTGCAACAAAGTTCTAACAATTGTTTCTATTCTAATTAATGACTAATATTTTTTCTCTGATACCATTTTGAAAATGTGTTTTTAAATAAAATTGCAATCGCTGTTTTTAGCAGGGACTTTTTTTAGCTGCGATCCAGATGTTAAAACAACTTTTTCGTTTAGAATTTTGCAATTATTTTTACAGGAAGAAAGCGGCTTGGAAATAATTGTTTCTGGTAAGGAATTTTATTTGTTATTTAGGGAGAATGTTAATTATGTGCACTTGACATCGTTCTATTTCAGAAGAAGCATGTGCAAATAATTCGATTGACTTTTTGATGCAGGAAAGCTTTTTATCGAGCCGCTTTAGGGCGCTTTTCAACTTGACGACGCGACAACGACGAAAGTCGGACGATAATATTGCAACGATGAGTACGGTGTCGTGTCGTCTATAGCACCGTTTTTCCACTCAAACGATATCGTTTCTCCTAACGGGCCATTTTCCACCTCATTTCATATCAAGACAGCACAGTGTTCACACGTATACTATTACGGCTCCTCCATTTAACAGATTACGCCTGTTATGATTATTTTACCTCTGCAGAAAAAGAAAACAAATGAAGAGACGGTGTATTGAGTGCATGATATTCAAAACTTTGTTACATTTCCACCTCGTTATGTTAGTGCCGCAGAGCGATAAATGGAGAATCTTTTCGGCAAGCACTCTAATACTCCCAAGGGTTGCCATAGAACTTTTTTAATTAAGTCCACAGTTCGCCATGATATAGTCGCGGGTCGCAATATTGTAGTTTTGTTCTGTTTTCGTAATTATAGTGCTCTTTAGTACTAAACGGGTACATCCTCATTCAATGTTATGAAGATAATTCGTTAATTAATATGTTACGTCGTCAATCGTCTCTTGTTGAACACCATCCCTTCATTACGGTACATTTCATTTTGCTGCATCAAAATGAAATGTCTCGGCGAATAGTTTTGCTATTTATCGCTCTGCGGCGGCAACACTATCAGAATGAACATTTGAGCTTTTTGCAGCATTAAAAATCGTCCGAGCAACAAGAATGAAACACAGTACAAAATAAAATGAATACAATTATTTTATTGCTTCGTCTTTTAATAATCATTTGCAAATGGAAGCTCATATTTATTAATGCAGAGAGAACGAATTTAAACGCAATTGCTATGTTTCGAAGAAAGTAAATAGATAACTGAATGTCGTCCCGATTTAAAAGGCGAGATGGATGCCATCCGACACGAATGGGACGACAAGCGGTATCTTTCGGTCGGAGACGACACAATCGTCCTTGAATCGGGAGATGAAAAAGCACATAGCATATTTTTATGCATTTTGCGTGCTCCAATGTCGGATGACGACGATCGCTTACGATTTATTGTTGCCGTGTCGGTAAGTGGAAATTAGCGGGGTGTCCTCCCCTTAGCGGGAAGAAGTTTGTTGAAACTTTCCCCGCTACTGTAAAGGCGAGCAACCTTGACGGCGAGTAGACTGTTTCAACTTTCCTCATTACTTTAAAGGCGAGTCGCTTTAGTGGCGAGTAGTTTGTTGAAACTTTCCTAGCTACCTTAAAGGCGAGACGCCTTGGCGGCGAGTAGTTTTCTCAAACTGTCTTCACTACATTAAAGCTCGTGCAACGCCGGGCTACGCAGCTAGTAAAGACAATAAAATATAAATTCATGTTCTATATTCTCTTGATTTTTGTTACAATAGACGTTAAAAGGGTATTAACATTAAAAATGTTTTTTAACAAAAAATGACTCAGCTTTTCAATGAAGGAAAAAAAAAATCTGGATAGATGAGTTTACTCATATACGTGCATTCGAAGGAGTACTTTTGAAATTTCTCTCTTACGGGGGGACACTTACAACATGTGTTAAATATGAAGTTTGGTACTTACATATTTGTAGAATTTTCGTGTTTTTTTTTAGTAGCATTAAAAGTTTGAAGGAGAGGTGTACTGTAAAGAAATTAAGCTTGCAATAACTATAATAAAAATAAATTCTGCAGAAAAAACACTTTATTTGTACAATTATTCAATAATGATGATTTCATTTTTCAAATGAAATTTCAAAGTAAATAAGAAACTCAAAATAAAATAGCAGTATTTTTTTTCAGTGAGAAACTATAAAAAGCATTTTTGTAATAGTTTTGAAAAATTACGAAAGGTCTTTATTATATATAAAACAATATTCTTTCATTACTTTGAGCAGTGTACTTGAGTATTGAAACATTTTTTTTCTTAAAATTGTAAGCATAAAACATTCGACGAATCTCTAGCGGTTTTTTCTTTTTTTTTTCATAAGGCCCCATCCTTAAACCCTTAAGTGTACTTTCAAGATACGTAGATATATTCAAGGAGAAGTTTATTCTGCGTAATTAAGAGAAATTTTCGTTTTTGGAGGAAATGCTCCAGTTGTCAGACCTGTTATTTTCTTTTAGATGATTATAATGTGTCGCGAAAAATCTCAGGGGAATTATTACAGATACGACAAAGAATGCCGTCTATTCCTTTGTTATTCTATTTATTCCTTTTAGCTACTCCAGATCACTGATAATAGGTTTCTTTTCTTTTATATGATAGTAAGATACCTTCAAAATTACACATTTTTTCTGTGCTATTTGAATTGATACATACATTTAATTAAATTAAATGAGTTTTTTTTTAAATTATGCGAATCAAATAAAGGAGAAATTTTCCGTCAAATAAAGTGTAAATAAATCCTGTATCTGGTTCTAACATTCAAAAAAAAAAAAAAAAATCATTGTATAATGAACTGCACTGCAATCAAAATGGGGACATTAAAGTTACTTATTTGGGTGTCTGGAAATACTTGTTTGTTTTATTATATTACTCAGTCTTAATTTACGTTCCGTAAAAAGGATTTATGTTATCAGATATTAGTAAGTAAATTCATGATGCGTGTCTGTGTGTCTGTCTGTGGTACTCGGTCACCCTAAATGGATAAACTGAACTTCAAATGCTTTCTTTCTGTTTGAAAGTAAAGTTGATCGAAAGTGTTCTTTAACTAGATCACGTCTTCGAATGACATTAATCAACGAAGATATTAGAAGTGAAAATATACTTCTTAATTAAAAAAAAATCATACTAAAAGAAAGAAATGTTTCTGCTTCTGACAGAATGTGTTTGAAACTTTAATGTCACAAAGAACTCAGTTTGCGACGTTTTTTAGCAAATGCGGCTAAGGCTTAATTTACGCGATTGGAAACCGATGTCATTGTTGACGAAGGAAAAAAAAAACTCCAATTATTTAAAATGTTTCTATGGGCAATTCCACGGTAACTTGCGTTACATTTTGACCAACTCTTATGCAGTTAGCTCCTTAGTACAGACAAATATTGTTATAAAAACCTTGTACAAAATCATTCCGTGAAAATGCCGGTCAAAAGCAAAATTAAAATGCAAAAATATTCGATGCATTTAAATTTTACAAAATTTAGCAGTCAAAAATAAGGCAGTAACTTACGTTACACAAAAAGGGAACGGCATAATATGAAAATTGGTTCGAAGGCAAATTTCTGCTCTATTACAGCTGTTTTCTTGTTTGAAGTATAATTTATCAGTTTCTTATAATATTTAGGAATTAATTTTCATAAATTTAAAATTTTATTTTAAAAATTGAATTTTATGAGAATTTTTAACTGGGTAACTGACGTTACAGTAACTTACGTTACAAAATTCACTTACAAGCATATATTTATTACAAAAACAAATGAATGAAAATTACAGCTTAGTTTACATCAAAATACTGAAAATTAACAATTATGAGTTAAATTTACAGAAATTTAATGCCAAACTCAATGATCAATCAAAAATATTACAAAACATAAGACTTTTAAATGCATACTGACCGCTGGTATAAACAAGTTCAAGTAATTTTATTTTCGAATCATGTTTTCTCTTATAATAAATTTCCTCTCTCGTTTCTGGCCATTTCTGATTGGTTCCAACAGCAGCCATTACTTTTACTTTAAACTCGTTCTCTTCAATAATCGTCACAACTCAAGGATACAATGTATTTTCGTACTTCACCACACACCAGTCACCAGCTTTTATCTCTGTTTTTTCTTCTTGTTCCTTAAAATACAACTAAACGAAACCCTACATTTTGTTCATTTCTGGTTCTTAAATGGTCATTGTGAATGTGCGGATCTTCAGAAATTTTTTTTGATACATTTTGCTTTTTCTAACATATTTCAATACTATCAAAAGTGACTTTTATTTATGAATCTGTAATATCCACATGAATTTTCTCGTACCCCTTCTACCGCGCATCTTTTCTGCAGAGTTCAGTGGCATTTTAATGCAAAACAAAATATATTTCAATTGAAAGAGATAAACTATTTTTATATTTGTTTTTTCCAAAACGTATTTGATAACTTTAAATCATAACAGAAGTCATTTTTGAATAATTCATAGTACATTACCTGCTAAATATTCTGAATGCAGTGATATTGACTAAAGAGAATATCTTAATAGCCAAAAAGAAGCATGTAATTTATAATAAAGGTGTATTGTAATCTTATTAAAAAAACAGACATTTTAAGAAATATGAGTAATCTAAATTAAGTAAATACAGTAGTACAATTAAAAGAATTATTGAATAAATTACTTCTATTAACCATATAGGTTTTATTTACAATTTACTTTATTTCGAAACACAAGTATTAAAGTTCTACTAAGGTAACTTACGTTATCTGCATATGTGGGTAACTTATGTTACACTTTTTGATTGTAGCACAAAAAATTAAATAAACAATATTCAAAAGAAAAGTACTGTTATTTGCTTAGTACACATCTATAAGATAGAAAATATAACATAGTTAACATTGTATTGCCCTTTATTTGCTGTAAAAACTTTAACATGTTTTTGGTAACTTACGTTACATAGAACAGTGCCTTTTTGAAATTGGCATAAATCGCTTAATTAAATTGAAAACCCTTGTTTCATCAATTCACAATATTAATTTAAAGTGTAATAAACAACAATCTTCCTTTGTCACATTTATCTAATGGAAAAAATTGAAACTTATCAATGCTGAAAGTTTGACCATTTTCTTCACTGAAAATAAAATACTCTAATACCAACTTCAAAGTATTGCCGAAACTAAAAAACTACATTCCTAACAAAAAAATTGTTATAAATAAAAAACTTCGAACATTTTTAAACCAAAAAATATGCACAACAGTCACATTACTGTAGTTTAATTTTTTCAACGCTTTTCCACACTTGCATGGAATTGCCTCTATGCTGACAGTTTCTATTTATTATTAATGAAAGTACTTGTAATTTTATTTTAGCCCAAGGATTTTCAACCTTCCCTTTTTATTTTGCTTTTGTAGCTCGCAAATTCACTAGTAAGGATTATCTTTCATTTTCCGTGTTTACCATGTCCTCTCGAAAAAAATTAAATACAGGGTTGTCATAACATAACGTGAAGTTTTTGGAGCACTCAAGCGCAAAGTACTGGGCTGAACATTGTCAAATTTCATGGGAGCACATATCTGTACCTCAGAACCAGAACGACGTAAGTCCAAAAATGGCGATTTTCACTTTTTTGCTTCATTGTGTGTAGAATCTTATTCCACATCGGCCCATTAAAACCGTATTATATAAAACAAATTCCTTCACAATTATTTAGCAACTTGAAAAGAGCGCGAGTCCCATCCTTTGCATGTATCCGACAATCTTTGTCGCCCTCTGCTGCAAAATGGCGAAAATGGACTTACGTTAGTCTGGTTCTGAGGTACAGATATTAGACCACGGTTTTTTTATTTCTGAAAAGAAAAAAGAAAGAAAATAGTTTTAAAAATCCCCACCAGTAGAAAATTTGTCACTGTAAAAGTGTATTACTTGAATATCGCGAATTGAATTTGAGAAAATGCTGCACAAATCAATTTCGCTAAGAAAATAAGATTGTTATTTGCAAATGATTTTTAATATGATCGCCATAGAATTTCCTGTTGAAAAATAAAATTCACCCCAAAAAAATAGCGGTGCAGTTAACCAAATATGGTGCAACAATATGCATAAATGCGTTGCATTTGGCGATTATCAGCATAAAATGACGGATTGAGATAATTCTCATCATTCTGTGAGCCCAGTTGCCTTTAGATGGCTTTAGCCTTGCCTGAACATGCTTTGTTAGTGAAGCTAATACCAGCGAAATAAATACTTGTCAATGCTACCCTTCGAGAATTTCGGCGATTGAAGCAGTTGAGAACAGAACCAATGAGCATCACTTATTTAAGAAACAACACTGGATCTCTAGTAGGGTGAGTCGAAAAAATCGATTTTTTTATTTCGAAATCGCATTACCTCTCAAAAGTTGTGGTTTAGTATCCACAACTTGGGAAAAATAAGAAAAAAATTCTCAGTTGACGTCTTCGGTTCGCGCATGAGGCTCAAAGTTGGAAAAAATATGTTAAAAATGGAAATTTTCAAAAGGAAAAAAGAAAAAAAAATGTAACTTTTTATAATGCAACTGCCATAAGCTGTAAATATTTTGTGCATTTTTAATCTAAAAAAATATTTTATAGCTTTTACATACGATCTTTAGTTTGCACATCAGCCTTAAATTGGGCTAAAATCGCCTACAATGTCAAATTTCGAAAATATCGATTTTTTTTTATTTCGAAATATCATTACCTCTCAAAAGTTGTGGTTTGGTATCCAAAATTTGGGAAAAATAATAAAAAAAAGTCTAAGTTGACTCCTTCGGTTCGCGCATGAGGCTCAAAGTTGGAAAATATATGCTAAAAATGGAAATTTTCAAAAAATAATTTGAAAAAAAAAGTAATTGTTTTCTATCGAATCTAATTTAAATTGTTAGTAGATAACATAATTTGAACCGAAAAATATATATATGACTTTTAGAAGATACATTCTGTTCGTGCATAAGGCTCAAAATATGAAAAAAAAAAAAAAAAAAGTCAAAAACTGAACCAGAACGCACTACGTCGGCACTGTGCATGTATATTTTTATTCTACAGCCGACTTGTCTAGACATTACACATATTCTAGGAGACAGTTCGAAGTCCCTGCAGTCTGCACTCCCTTTGGTTGTCACTTAGTCAGCTAGACCCGCCAAACAAACAGTATCCTTAATTAGCAACTGAAAGTGGATCAAAAAGTACAGCGTGTTTAGCTTTGGGTGAGTTTTTTTTTTTTTTTGTAAATTTATAGCATATTTTTATGCTCAAGTTTTGTTATACTGTTCTCCGTTCTCCGACTAATAAATAATGGAACCCCGGAAAACTTCTAAATATTTAATTGTTTGTCCGTTTTTTGGTGTACCGAAAGGGTTAAGTCAAAGTGCTTTACCCGCATGTGCAGATGTGTTGTTAACTTGTTTTGAAGAAAAACCGCAATCTGTAAAAGGCGAACCTTTTTCAAGGATTTCAGATTGCATATCTGCTTAAATAGAAGAAATTTACTGCGAAGCTTCTAAACCAATGTACAGTGGTAATACCAATGTGCGTTCTATACCAATGTACAGATGTATAGTGTACATCTACAAGAGATTGGCTTTTTAGCACAAGAACACGAAAAATTCATTGCACACTTGAAAGAAGCAACGCCAAAAAGTTTAGACTTCGCTTAATTAACAAAATTATTGAGTTTTGTCTTGAAGTTCAATTTATCTTTATCACGACCATATGACTTTCTCAAAGTGTAGTATTATGGTAATCCTTTATCAATTTTACAATACGTACATGACTGACCGTTGGTATAGAAGCTTTGCAGTAAATTTCTTCTATGAGCTATGCAATCTGAAATCCTTGAAAAGGTTCGCCTTTTACAGATTGCGATTTTTCTTCAAAGCAAGCTAACAACACATCTGCACATGTGGTTAAAACACTTTGACTTAACCCTTTCGGTACACCAGAAAACGGACAAATAATTAAACGTTTAGAAGTTTTCCAGGGTTCCATTATTTATTATTCGGAGAACGGAGAACAATATAACAAAACTTGAGCATAAAAATATGCTATAAAGTTACAAAAAAAACTCACCCAAAGCTAAACACGCCGCACTTTTTGATTCACTTTTAGTTGCTAATTAAAGATGCTGTTTGTTTGGCGGGTCTAGCTGACTAAGTGACAACCAAAGGGAGTGCAGACTGCAGGGACTTTGAACTGTCTCCTAGAATATGTGTAATGTCTAGAAAAGTCGGCTGTAGAACAAAAATATACCGGCACAGCGCCGACATAGTGCGTTCTGGTTCAGTTTTTGACATTTTTTTTCATATCTTGAGCCTTATGCACAAACAGAATGTATCTTCTAAAAGTTATATATAATTTTTTGGGTTCAACTTATGTTATCTACTAACAATTTAAATCAGTTTCGATAGAAAAAAATTACTTCTTTTTCAAATTATTTTTTGAAAATTTCCATTTTTAGCATATATTTTCCAACTTTGAGCCTCATGCGCGAACCGAAGTAGTCAACTTAGATTTTTTATTTATTTTTCCCAAATTTTGGATACCAAACCACAACTTTTGAGAGGTAATGCGATTTCGAAATAACAAAAATCGATATTTTCGAAATTTGACATTGTAGGCGATTTTAGCCCAATTTAAGGCTGATGTGCAAACTAAAGATCGTATGTAAAAGCTATAAAATATTTTTTTAGATTAAAAATGTACAAAATATTTACAGCTTATGGTATTTTCATTATAAAAAGTTAGTTTTTTTTTCCTTTTTTCTTTTTGAAAATTTCCATTTTTAACATATTTTTTCCAACTTTGAGCCTCATGCGCGAACCGAAGACGTCAACTGAGAATTTTTTTCTTATTTTTCCCAAGTTGTGGATACTAAACCACAACTTTTGAGAGGTAATGCGATTCCGAAATAAAAAAATCGATTTTTTCGACTCACCCTAATCTCTAGCCCAACAGCCAGGTCAGGGACGCAAGGCAGTTAATCAGCAAC
Organism: Uloborus plumipes; assembly: GCA_038373865.1. Lineage (NCBI taxonomy): Eukaryota > Metazoa > Arthropoda > Arachnida > Araneae > Uloboridae > Uloborus > Uloborus plumipes. Next base: position 87,672 of record JAXGGA010003523.1, on the reverse strand, counting down.
GAGAAGACGAAGTTGCAAATGTGATTAGTGAATAGGAGATGTAGAATGAGCAAGGTACTAGTAGTGCTCGTGCAGTTTCTCGACAGACGCTTATCTCCCTACTTAACGGTGCGGAAGATTTTACGTCAGAGGCTAAAAAGATCCTTATAAAGTCTCTTCTACTTAAGAATTACTTCTTCAAGATACGGTTACCCGACTGGATTTTTCTTCGAAATTTCTAGAACGCATGCAAATTGACAATACATGGCCGTGTGAAATGCTATGGAGTGACGAAGCACACTTTCATTTAAACGGTGGTATAACCACGCACAACGCCGAATTTGGGCCTCAAATAATTCGCTCGCTTAGGTGCAGGAACCTTTTCATTAGCCAAAAGCTACTGTGTGGTGTGGATTTACAACATCATTCATCATTGATCCTTATTTTTATTAGGAAAATCTTTCGAGTGGACCAGTTACATGCACCGTTACTAATAATAGGTATGCTGAGGTGCTACTGAATATCGTTGTTCGACAACTGCAGCAACGAGGTTGTGTCGACTCTACCATATTCATGCAGGATATGGTAGGGCAGGATATGGGATGCCACCACCCCACATTGGGCCTACGCTGCAGGGTGTTTTGTGGGAACATTTCTCTGACTGCAGAATCATTAGCCGCTGATTTCCTGTGGTATGGCCCCCAAGGTCACCTGATCTCAATCCATGTGATTTTTGGTTAGGGGGATATCTGAAAAGTATTGTGTATAAAAGACGTGTTTCTGATATTGCAAGTTTTTAAGATATTATAACTCCAAAAGTTAAGGAAATTAATTCTGATATGTTGTGAGCTGCCGTGGAAAATAGTGTGCATCGTATGCAGTTCTTGTAACTTCACAATGGTGATCATAATGAACATTTGTGAAAAAAAATCACTTTTGCAAATAAAATGGATGCATATTTTTTCAATAGCATTTAATTCTTCGACAATCAGACACTTCTCCAGCGCCAAAATTTCCTCTGGTGACGATTTTTTATATATATTTTTTTAATTTCAGAAATCAAACTCCCATGGTCTAGTATATGTGCCTTTGAAATTGGTTCCATTTAATATAAGGTCGGCAGTCAGGGTCCGTTATTACTATTTGTTTTAGTTTGATCTTAGTACTTGATTCCTGGAATAACTCTGCTCAGTTTACAAGATTGCCCAAGCAAGACATTTTGACTCTTTGGGAAATATAGATATTACACATAAATGTACCAGAAATGAAGGTGGAGGGGGGAGGTAGTAACAATTATAATTAAATACAGACATATTTTTTTACAAAAAGTTAAAAAATAGAGACATTGTGTCGTTATATACATCATTTTTTAGCTCTAATAGAACTTAAAAGGAATCAAAGTGATTGCTTGATCCATCTAGTGTAGAAGAACCTTTCTTCCTTCATAGAAAACTTCAATAAAATTTATTTTATGCAGTTTGTTTATGTAGCCCATTAACTGTCACCAAAGTTTTCAGTAATTGCAAACAACTTAACAGAACATCCCAAGAACAAGTGTCAAAACTTGAAACAGCATTTTGCAAAACCGAAAACTCTGATTCTTGAAGAATTGATTTACTCATTTTCTTTTATTTTCTAATTCCATGTGCACGTTTTGATTTTACCAACCAAAAATCTTACCGCAATTCCTCATGCAGCTAAAAATGATGAACGATCCACTATTAATATGACAAGTAATTACCTTCGTCTAGAAGAAAAGAATATTTGCTGAAACACACACACACACACACACTCACCATCGAAAAGAGTTTTGAACGCTGCGTGATTAATGGCTTTAGATTTAACATCCTATATTACTTAGGTAATAAATAATAATTAACAGTATAATATTTTTTTAAACTCGTGTAATGAGCGCATCCTCTTTAATGGAGATGCATAACTTTTAGGATTTTTTACGCTCTCAACAGTGGAACATTTTAGAAATTAGTCACTAACGGCATTCTACTGCATTGTTTTCTATGTTTTTGAGATGACAATTAACTCAGGGCAATGGGGGAGTTTCCGAAATTTCAAAAGTATTTTTTCTGAAAGAACATGCTTCAAAACATAGGAATTTACCTTTCTTTTTTGTTTTTGACGCAGTTATATATTTTTTATGAATTATTTTAACCGGTGCGCAGATGCCATTCCGAAAAAAAAAAGAAAAAACATCTGCGCATGACGTCAGTGGTTCACGTAAGCGCGAAATCCAATTGGTTGTAGTGAGGTGACGAATGTCGTGACGTCACCGATTCCTGCGATTGGACAACTCAAGTCAAGCAAAATGATGTTATTATAGGAAAGAGAGCTGGTAGGTGCACCAATGACGTCACAAAAACCGCGCCCCGTTTTCAAGGTAGGGTATTTAAAAAAATAATAATAATAAATAAACTGTTGGGTAAATTAAAGTATTTTCCGGGTCTATGTTATTTTTTTATATCATTCTATCAATTTCAGTAACAAAAAGTAGTACTTTTAACTGAAGGAAACTCCCCCATTCCGTTAAAAAAAGCATCAGTTGCTGCAGAAAACAAAAAGTAAAAACTCCAATTACTTTAGATTCTAGTTTCGTTGACGGAATTTCATTTAGAATATGAATTTTACATCTAAAAAATGCAGTTAATTTTTGAGATTTCCAGAAGCGGTATTTATATAATATCTGTTGGGCTCCGTAACGTACGTATCTTACGAGATACGTCCATTGCAGGGAAAATAATATTATGGAATATAACATACTAAATTAACAACATTTGAAGCACAAACGGCAACTTTTTCCTCCGTAATAAAATAATAGAAAAAAATAAAAACTGTTAACATGTTTTATAATGTTTTTTAATAGCGGCAGATATATATATAAAAAATCTATACGTTGGGACTGGAATATGGCTAGGCAGAAAAAAGGAAAAAAAAAAACCAATCGTACCAACTTTTTATACTTAACTTGTGTCATATGAGTTAAAGTTATTTCGATTTATTTTAGTTACAGTTTCAATCAATGTATAAATAAATTAGTATTCTGAAGTGCTTTTATTTTTGAAATTTTCGTAATTTACTGAATAAAAACAAATAAGAACATCTCTGTACTTTTTACAGGCTTTATTATGAAAGAGATGTTGAGTTCAGCTTTTATTTAAAACTTTAAAGGTGTATCAATTTAATTTTAGAGTATTGATGTTTTTTAAATTATATTTTTCCTGTATTTAATGCGCGATTGGATGAGATAAAATGAAGAAAATATTAAATTACATTTGCATATTCTTTAAAGGTAAATAACTCGTACAAACGTCAACTATATTTTGAACTCTTAAAAGTAGTAAATTTAATAGTGATTTGCACGTATACAAAATAACTATAATGTCTTACTACTTCAGGACAAAAAATAGTTTGAAAGCTAATATTTCGAATCTCATTTTCTTAAAAAATACATACTGTTCTTTTTTTTCTTTTTTTTTTTGTGGAAAAACAGAAATGCATGACTATAAGGAGCATCCAATTTCTGTAACTGAATAGCAGACTTTCGTTTTTTGTTAAGAAATCTTTCATTTAAACTTGGGTACATCACAATCCGAATATGTCATTCAAAGAAATAAATCTTTTGAGTTCATTTCGCATATTCCAAATATTTTATGGAAGTATTATCTATGAAAATATTTTCATTTTATTTCGTACTATCCAGATAATTTTGATTTCTTATGTTGGGCAAAAGTATGACACTAAATTCATGTACATGCTAGAGTACATGCTAGAGTACAACATTTGTTTTTCTCTTTTATGTACTACTTAATTGATAAAGGGGGGATGGGAGGGATTCTGCTTTAAGAGGCTCAAAAAGTCGATTTTTTGGGTATTTCTTTTAAAATTAAAAAAATGGCAAGCCTATCAGACTTTTTAGCTTAATTTATTACATGCCTGGACATGGAAAAAAAATCTGAGAAAAATATTCACATACAACCGACATTTATACACATTCGTGCAAGTGCTGTTTTCACTCGGCGGGACCGATGGAGCTCGTCTTTTTCATCTGAAGCAAAAAAAAAAAAAACATACACACCATTTTAATTTTCATAGTTTCTTCTATATGACTAAAAAATAATTAAAAATATTTATGAAATTTGAATTTTTTTTAAACTCAGGTTTGAAAAAGTGCTTTTTGTTAAAAAAAAAAAAAAAAAAAAAAAAGCTAAAATAATCGATAAGACTTTTTATTTCGAGAATATGCTTTTAGTTTAAATGTAACAAAGATACATGAAAATTAAAATGATGTTAGATTTTTTTTTTTTTGTTTCAGATGACAATTACAAGTTCCATCTGTCTCCGAACAGCAGTTACAGGAATATACATACAAATTGGTGAGTTGGTTGCATGCTGTCGACTGCTGCTTGTGACTGCACCGTGTTGTTCTATGGTTTGTCTTCGAATATTTTTGTACATAGTATTTTTTTTAATTTTTGAAATGTATTATTCACCATGTATATTTAAATGTGTTTTTACATGTGTCAAAATGAATTGGTATGTGTCACGAGTAACATTTGTACTATATTACAGTACTTTCATGTGAGTCAATGGTAAATGTATTGCGGTAGATGGTGTCAATTGCAAATACAAAAAATTTAATTAGCATGAAATTTTACGCATTGAAAAATTAGCAATGAAATGTATGGACATAATTTTTTCATGATAAATTTGATAATGCCAACTCAACAATGAACTAAGGTGTTCGAAATAAGTTCAAGTATGGACATTATAAATTTTAATAATGAAGGATCACTAATATGAAAGATTGATGGCCTTATGTTTTTTAGAAACAAATTGGTGATTAATGACACATGATTAATAATGTTGTTGTTGCTATTAATGACACTTGTATAATACCAATACTTTTAAAATGATATTTTAACCTAGAATTTTTTTTAAATTTTAACAGTGTTTTAAAATTTTTTGCAAGTAGTTTCTCAATATTGTTGATTTGTAGAGGATATGACATAATTTGTGATACTTTTTGATGTTTCGTAGTCAAGGCAAATGTACTTAGTAATTGAATTCGCTGGGTGATTAGTGCTCGAGTGATCATTTGGAGAATTTTTATTATACTGTTCAAAAAAAAAAAAAGTACTAATAGTTCTGATAGTAAAATTAGTAATGAGTTTAAATTTTCAAAAGTTTGTTTTTCTATAAAGCAGCTCATTATATGAATTAAGCATGCCATTGAAGTTAAGGTTATGATATTGTTACAAAGATGTGTTAAAAGTTAATATTGATCTTTTGTCACGACGAAGTGTTTAATAATTCAATTTTTACATCACACATATTACTGTTTTTATAATATTCTATACTTGTGATGTTTATATATGTCTACGTATGCAACGTCACTATTTTAGATATGGTACCGGATATGGTACGCATTGTAATTGCCCCATGTATACGACTGGTTGGTGGTAGATGTACTGGTGATAGGTCTGGGTTTGTTTTCTCGTAACTTCAAACATTTTTGGGAAATTGTTAAATTTTTTGTTTCGGCCTAAAAATTTTTTTCTTAACTGTATCAGGGGGGAGAATATGTCGTGAAGCTCAACATATTTCGCGTCGTTCTGCTTGTTTCCTCCACTCTTTTCCTACTTCACTGTAAACTACGCCTCCATCCAACGATTAGTAAAGAAGAAGCATCTGCGACTCAAAGTTACTGAACAGAAAATGGCAACACGGTTCGCTCCTGGCTGGCGGCAACCACGTTTTTCGTCAGTGCTGCTACACCGTCCGACAATGTTGCCTCGCCGAACTCCGTCCTGATTTTTCCACCATTTTCATCATGCATCTTTTACTCATAAAATAACTACAAGAAGCTTGACTCCTGGGGACGTATAGTGCGATGGAGTCCTCATTTTTATTCTGAATGAAGAGCCACTTGCAGTCCGCTCCAAGCTAATTTTCTACGACATCTGTAGTCCGCTCGAGACTTACAAGTGGACGCCGGAAAGTTCCTGTGTGGATTGGAGACCATTGAATCCTGCAACATAGTTATGATGATCCCGACTGTTCCGAAATCTATTCCGCGGTGATGGAGAATAATTTGGAGGAAAAAGCAGAGAACGAGAGCCCATATGCCTACCGCCAAGCATTCGATCCGTAAATGCCTAGAATAAAAGATTTGTGAGTACGAACTACCTTGTGATCGCCCTAAATTATTCCAGGTACTTTCTTCTTTCCTCCTTTTGCAGGGTCAACATATTTGATTTTCAGGAGTGTCTCCATGAGTTTAGTAGGTGAATTGCACGTGGGCCAAAATGGCTGGGAGAGTGGTCGAGTCCTTGGGTAGCGGTTTGTACCTTTTTATCCATTACACTCCAATGTACTACTAACGGCCTAGTTAACATTATCAAAATATAACCGCTTCACCACACATGCGAATATTTTTCTCCAAAAAAATGTTTTTTCACCATGTTTAAACATGTAATAAAATAATCTAGAAATTGAGCCGGGTATGCTTTTTTTTACCCCTAGCCCCCCCTCCCCCAAAATCGACCAAAAAATCGATTTATTTTATTGAGTCAAATAAAGTAGGATCCCCTCTTAAGCGAAGCACGCGAATAAAAGTTTTACTTTTCCATCACTCATTTAGGTAGTAGTAGTCTGTGGAGTTAGCGACAAAAACAGCCTAAATATTTCACTTCCGGATACCAGTGTGAAATTTGGTACAGAGCTTAGGTACATATATAAGAACAAAAAACCGCCGGGAGACACTTGATCAGGGGTCATGAACTCCCGTGATGACGTCATCAAGATGGCCACTTTTACAGGTAAATACGTTCGTTTAATTGCTTAAAACTCCATCATAGATTGAAATACTGCAAAACTCAAATGTATCATTTAAAAGCTCTTTGACAGAGCTACTTGGAAGGATTTAATTTTTCTTTCTGAGGTCAAGGTCCCACCTGTAATGACGTAATCAAAATGGCCGCTTTTACAGGTAAATACGTTTGTTTAACTCCCCCTAAAACTCCCTCATAGATTTAAATATTTCAAAATTCAAATATATCATCTGAAAACGCTTTAAAAGATCTATTTAGAAAGATTTAATTTTTCTTTTTGAGGTCAAGGGCCCACCTGTGATGACGTCATCAAAATGGCCGCTTTTACAGGTAAATGCGCTCATGTAACTGTTTAAAACTCCATCATAGATTTAAATATTGCAAAACTAAAATATATCATCCGAAAGCGATTTAAAAGAGCTATTTTATAGTGCTTGGTTTTATTTTCTAAGACAAATAGTTGAAAAGTTATAACAATTTTAAATTGAAAATGTATAATTAATAAATGTATATTTACCTGTAAAAGCGGCCATTGTGATGACGTCATCACAGGTGAGCCCTTCACCTTAGAAAGAAAAATTAAATCTTTCTAAATAGCTCTTTTAAAGAGCTTTCAGATGATATATTTGAGTTTTGCAATATTTGAATCTATGGTGGGGTTTTAGGGGGAGTTAAACAAACGTATTTACCTGTAAAAGCGGCCATTTTGATGACGTCATCACAGGTGGACCCTTGACCTTAGAAAGAAAAATTAAATCTTTCTAAATAGCTCTTTTAAAGCGCTTTCAGATGATATAGTTGAGTTTTGAAATATTTGAATCTATGATGGAGTTTCAGGGGGAGTTAAACGAACATATTTACCTGTAAAAGCGGCAATTTTGATGACGTCATCACAGGTGGGCCCTTGACCTCAGTAAGAAAAATTAAATCTTTCTAAATAGCTCTTTTAAAGAGCTTTCAGATGATATAGTTGAGTTTTGAAATATTTAAATCTATGATGGAGTTTCAGGGGGAGTTTAACAAATGTATTTACCTGTAAAAGCGGCCATTTTGATGACGTCATTACAAGTGATACCTTGACCTCAGAAAGAAAAATTAAATCTTTCTAAATAGCTCTTTTAAAGAGCTTTCAGATGATATACTTGAGTTTTGCAATACTTTAATCTATGATAGAGTTTTAAGCAGTTAAACAAACGTATTTACCTGTAAAAGCGGCCATTTTGATGACGTCATCATAGGTGGGCCCTTGACCTCAGAAAGAAAAATTAAATCTTTTTAAATAGATCTTTTAAAGAGCTTTCAGATGATATACTTGAGTTTTGAAATACTTCAATCTATGATAGAGTTTTAAGCAGTTAAACAAACGTATTTACCTGTAAAAGCGGCCATTTTGATGACGTCATCATAGGTGGGCCCTTGAGCTCAGAAAGAAAAATTAAATCTTTCTAAATAGCTCTTTTAAAGAGCTTTCAGATGAAGTATTTGAGTTTTGCAATATTTGAATCTATGATGGAGTTTTAGGGGGAGTTAAACAAGCGTATTTACATGTAAAAACGGCCATTTTGATGACGTCATCACAGGTGGGCCCTTGACCTTAGAAAGAAAAATTAAATCTTTCTAAATAGCTCTTTTAAAGAGCTTTCAGGCGATATATTTGAGTTTTGCAATGTTTCAATCTATGATGGAGTTTTAAGCAGTTAAACGAAAGAATTTACCTGTAAGAACGGCCATTTGATGACGTCATCACAAGTGGGAACTTGATCTCAGAAAGAAACATTAAACCTTTCTAAATAGATCTTTTGAAGAGCTTTCAGATGATACAATTGAGTGTTGAAATATTTGAATATATGATGGAGTTTTAGGTGGAGTTAAACAAAGGTATTTTACCTGTAAAAGCGGCCATTTTGATGACTTCATTACAAGTGGGACCTTGACCTCAGAAAGAAAAATTAAATCTTTTTAAATAGCTCATTCAAAGATCTTTCAAATGATACCTTTGAGTTTTGCAATATTTCAATCTATGATGGAGTTTTAAGCAATTAAACGAACGTATTTACCTATAAAAGCGGCCATCTTGATGACGTCAGCACTGGAGTTCATGACCCCTGATTAAGTGTCTCCCGGCGTTTTTTGTTCTTATATATGTACATAAGCTCTGTACCAAATTTCACACTGGTATCCGGAATTGAAATATTTCGGCTGTTTTTGTCGCTAACTCCACAGACTAAACGGGCCTTCTCGGAATGCTTCTAACAATAGCAGCACCGCTGAGGGATGTGTGTGGAGTTCTTAGGAGACTAATTTGAGCATGGTTAGGTTACCACTGCACCAGGTTTCCCAGTTTATTTTCTTCGGTCGCAATTTGGCTAACTTTCTAAAAGATTTTGGATACTACATGTAGTCTTCTCGTAAACAATATAATTCTTAAAAATAAAAAAAAAAAAATAAACATCAAAATGAACATTTAGCTTTTTTCAACATACTAAATGAAATCCTTGGCCTGAAAAACATATAATTTGACATAAAAACCTCTTGTGTGTGAGTTAAATTGCAAAAGCAGTAGCATAGGCCGCCATTTGAAAAACGCCGCCATCTTGGATTAAAACGGTTTTTGAAAGTACCTCTGGGTCTTAATTTCATTGTATAGCCATTAGCAACATTCCTACCAAGTGGCATCTTCTTATCACGATTTGCAGTATTCCACTGATTTTTGACAGTTAGCTCCCGGACTATAACCCGGAGATGTAGATAGATGAAATTCAGTCTCAACAGCTGTAACTTTATTTTCTGATTCACACCTTGCCAAATTAAGGCTCCTATAAGAGGGGAGCTGACTCATCTGACATTTTGGTTCCAAAACGGTGGGCGTGGAACCACTGGTATCTGTACTCAAGTCGCATTGAAGAAAAGTGGAAGCTAAGCCTGAATTGCAGCTGCATAGATGATATTTGACTATTTTTGTCTATATGACAAAAACATTTCATAAACTCAGGCTTAAAACAAGTGCAATATGAAAATAGACCCAATTTCATCAAACATTTCCCAATAAACTGTTTTTAAATTCGAGAAATAAGTTATCTTTTTAAATTTACCTAACATGGTGCTTTATCCAACTAATCATAAGTTATTTTACGCCAGAGCAACCAGGTATAATATTAATGTGTTTCGAATACCTGTAACAAGGCTGGATCCAAGAATGTCTTGGAACCAAAATGTCGGATAAGTCAGCCTGTCCTCTGAAGGAGCTCTATGCCAAATATAAGCTGTTGTTTTTTATAGCATGATACTGGCAGCTGAGGTTCAATTTTAAGCTGTAAAATGCGCAGTAATAAACTAAAATTAGCAATTTTACAGTTGATTACTGTAAAGCAGCAATTTTACACTTTATTACCACAATTTTACAGTTTATTACCACAAAACTAGCTCTATTATACTGTAAAAAAACAGTATATTACTAGCAAGTTCTAGTTTAAAACTGTAAAATAAACAGTAATACACTAAAATTGGCAATTTTTACAGTTTATCATTACAAAATTAGCTCTATTATACTGTAAAACCAAAATTGATTTTTTAGTGTATTGACAAACCAAGATACTTGATATATTTTTATTTTTCAAAAAGAAAGGATGATGAGGACAGGAACGTCTTTCACCTATCTGAGGCGCTGGACACATTGATAAAGAAGTCTGTATGACCTTGGCACAGAAACTCTTTTGTTGGAATAAATAAAGTAGATAAGCGAGGTTCAAGATTTATTTTTATTTCGTATCGCGTTGCAGCGAGAGTCCACAGTATATTTCAGGAACCTTTTCTACAAGAGCATAGTTTTTTACATTTCGAATTATAAAAGAAGCTGGTCACATGTGACAGATTTAGCGTATTGTCAACACGCTTGAAAAAAAAATATTTTTTGCTTAATTTATAGTATCTTGGACCTATTTTCCTATTACGTCAATGAACCGTTTTTAGATATTTTCTAGTAAGTAAGTAGTGTTGCCCCCATTTAAGATTCACAAATTTTGTAAAGTGATCACCAAGAAATGGATTAAATTTGCTCAATATTTCTACTTGTCCCATATATTTTTCGTTGTTGGGAGATCTCAGTAATCTGTATGAAAGTACATTTCATTAGTAATCCCTTTATTTGTGATGTTGAGGTAACCCCTATCGATTGCAGGTCCCTGGGCAGATCTCCAAAGTGACCATTGGTAGAGCTCCTTTAGAGGACAGGCTGACTTGTCCGACATTTTGGTTCCAAGACATTCTTAGATCCAGCCTTGTTACAAGTATTTGAAACACATTAATATTATACCTGGTTGCTCTGGAATAAAATAGCTCATGATTAGTTGGATAAAGCACCATATTAGGTAAATTTAAAAAGATAACTTATTTCTCGAATTTAAAAACAGTTTATTGGGAAATGTTTAATGAAATTGGGGCTATTTTCATATTGCACTTGTTTTAAGCCTGAGTTCATGAAATGTTTTTGTCATATAGACAAAAATAGTCAAATATCATCTATGCAGCTACAATTCAAGCTTAGCTTCCACTTTTCTTCAATGCGACTTGAGTACTGATACCAGTGGTTCCACGCCCACCGTTTTGGAACCAAAATGTCGGACGGTCAGCTCCCCTCTTATAGGAGCATTAACCATTGGGAAATAACCTACTCTCTTTTAAGGCATTAATTTTACATGCATTTACTTCTTTTCTAGATTTACGGGGACCCGTACGCTAAAAAATATTTAGCTTGTTGTTGCTGATGCAAGGATAGTTATTATTATTTAATTTTTTTTCAATTTCGAAGCATAATCAACCAACTAATTTTTTCATTGAAAGAAGTTTACAGTGTGCAAGTGTAAAACCGCAAGTTTTATGCTATTTAAAAGTCCGAAAAAAAATATTGTTTATTCGTGGTGCTTAGCGCCTTTTTGGTCGGATCTTAGAAAGTAAGTTCTTATCTAAAGGAATAGGTTTGCTAATGTCAGGGCATCCATCATTCCTATGGTAATTTTTGTTCTTAAAAAAAGTAAGCTGATCAATAACGAACACAACTAAGCTTCGTCTAGACTACATTTATCTACCCAGATAAGTACACTATGCAGCTAATCATCATTGCTATTTTTATTTTACACGTTTTATTGTACGTTATCTTTTTTTTTTTTCTTTTTTTTTTTTTCTTTTTTTTTTTTTTTTTTTTTTTGTATTTCAAGTAATAAGTCAAGTAATTATATGTTATTTCTTGTAGTTTCATATTTATGTTTAGGGCAGTTTTTCATTTAGTAGCATATATATATTTTTATGGGTAGTACAGAACGGAAAATTTCGGAATTCGTATTCTCCACCAATCTGCTATTATTTCATATTGTAGAATTAAGTGCAGAAAATCAGGAGTATTGGTCAATATTCGGAACTCGGGAAGTTTTAGCACTTTAAGATGTTGTTTTAATTTTGAAAAAAGTGGAGTTTTTTTCCAAAACTCCTATATTTTGGGGAAAGAACTTTGCTAATTACGTAATTACGTACAAATATACCTTGGAAAAAGTATGTTACATTTACTAACATCATTATAAAAGTTCCTCGAATGGTAATGTTGCACAAATTATCTTCCTTTTCACTCAGATTTAAAGGGGATCTTGCTTTAAAAGGCTCAAAAAATCGATTTTTTGAGGATTTTTCTTAGGATTAAAAAAAGCAATTTTAGCGAACTTTTCAAATTATTTTATTACATATCTAAATGTACGAAAAAGCATGTTTTTAGAGAAAAAATTCATATGCTCCCAATTTTTATCCACATTCGTGCAACAGCTTTTTATAAAACATCCTGCCCCTTTTATAAGGAGCGTAAGGCCCCCTACAAAAGAGGAGCGGACTCATTCGACATTTGGGTTCCAAAGGGAAAAGCGTGGAACCACAGGTATGATTACTCAAATCGCATTGAAGAAAAATAGTATCTGAGCTTCAGATGAGTTGACTGTCCGATGTTTGGCTACTTTTGGCTTTCTAGATTAACCTAATGTGTTATTTTATTCAACTTACCATCAGTTATTTTACACCAGAGCAACCAGGGACAATATTAACGCTGGATTCAAATCTGCCTTGTAACCAAAATGTCGGACAGGTCAGCCTGTCCTCTCTGGGGGGGGGGGGCATTAGTCCTGCGACATACCGATGGGAAAGTTCATTTCTAAACATGTCTTTAAGTTTGGCAACTTTTCTAAAAATGTCAGCTGACGTTAAGACTTAAAACGGTCGTCTATCGATAGCTCGAAGTCCCAAGACCGAGTCATTGGTGGTTCGAGTTATAGAAAGCTCCCACAGCCTTCTCAAGAGTTTGGAAGTCGGTGAAACTTAGAGAAAAAGGAAATTGGGGGGGGGGGGTAATATACCCCCATTATAACACGGTTGTATGGCGGCATCTCGATAACGGGGACCCGAAAAAAAAATGCGTAAAAAGGAATTGAATCGTTTATTTCGAAAAGGTAACATCTCTATTTTGATCTCCTGTGTCTCTTTAGAAAATTAAACAGCGCACGGTTATATTTTTGAATGTCATAATCAATGAAAAAATGCCTTTAGTTAAGTACACAATTACTGCAATAATTTATCAAATAACCATTGATTATGACATTCAAAAATATAACCGTGCGCTGTATAATTTTCTAAAGAGACAGAGGAGATCAAAATAGAGATGTTACCTTTTCGAAATAAACGATTCAATTAATCTTTCAATTATGACATATATTTCAGGGGTTTTAATTTTTTTTAATGTAACCCTACTTGCGTGGTCTCTTCATGAGAGTGAATTGAAGATGCAAATGAGTAAAGGTGATATGTGACAGTTGAATTTCTCCGATTTACATAAATTCAAATTAGTGTGTGTTCAATTATGTTAACTCACAAATACAATTGAAGGGCAAGAGAATAAAGGTGAGATGTGACATTTTTTTTAATTCTAGAAAAAGCTTTCAAAAAAAGTTATTACCTTATCACTTTCATAAATGGTAAAAGGAATGTTTTTCCAAAATTGTCACATATCACCTTTATCCACTCGTCCCTTCAATTTTAACCCTATGTTCCTAAACAATTATATTATTAGTCCTCAGAATAACTTATATCACTAATCCTTTTTTGGATAATAATTTAGTATCAGCATTACATATAGATACAAAAATAGTATATCACCTAAGAATGTCGTATTAATAAGTTTGTCTGGTTAAAGAAAATCCTTTCCACTATATTTTTTGTGCTCTTACTTCTACTCTAATATTACCAGTACGGACAGTACTGCAAGGACTGGAAGAGATTTTTTTTACTACTCCATCCGCATTAAAGAAAATCGTAACTAAGTGACGTGATCAGACTCGAATGCTGCAGGCTCATTAGTAGTTACGTGAAGCAGCAGAAATCTTTTTCCGATTGCTATTTAGCTTTGAATGGAGCAGTTCGATTGGTGCATTAACTATCTTGCGTTTCATTATTCTTGCAGATTAGCAATGTCACATTAAAGGTCAGAACTTAGAAAATAATATATCAAAGTTGATCATTTTGATTGATAGTAACTAATTAAAATGAAAAAAATTGTGGAAAATGTGTTCAATTTAAACTGATGAGCAATGCATTTATTACCTAAAGAAAAAGCATGCTGCACAGAATGCACTGAGCTCAAGAGTACTGGATTAAGTTAGGAATTATGGGAAAAGTCGTTATGCTGCTTTAAATGAGACTCGGGTGAGATGTGTCCATTGAAGTAAAAAAGCATAACAGATGCAAATGCAGCAAATGCAATGCTGCATTTGCTGCATTTAATGTTAGCAAAGCATTTGTTTGCACAACAAATGCTTTGCTAACTTTCATACTCAACAGCACCAATATTTCCTTGTTCTCTGAATCTACTTCCCAGTTTATGTTAATTGTTTCTTTTATTTCTTCTCATAAAATGTCTTTTTAAATATTATATCGTTGGCAGTAAAAAAAAATTTGATAAAAAAAAGTATGTACCCTCTGGTGCCTAGCGTCCCTTTTTAGAGACGATTTTTCTTTTTTAAATAAAACAATTATTTTTTACATGATATTTTTAAAATTATTTTTCCTGTCCATCAAACACTATTTGTAACCAGTATACAAAATATCTTTGGGATAAAATGTCTGGCATTAATGGGTTAAATGCAGAAGCAGCTGATAATGCATATCTAAAAACAATCATGTATGTTAAGTTTATCTCATCACAATAAAATATGCTAACGATGTGACTTAAATAATAGAATTTTTAGAAAAGATTTAAAATGTTCTTTTAAATGTCAAATTATATCTTAAACTTTATAAATAATTAAACTGTATGAGTTCTGTTTAGAGTAAAAAAAGAAAAGATTTTGTGTAAAAATGTAAAATGAATTCAGAAGCCGTGAAGCCATGGTGCTATTTCTAATACAGAAGAAAATATTAATTAATATAGAGGGGCAAGTGCAAACAGAAAAAAAAAAGTTTTTTTTCTTGTTTTTGTAGGTAACAATTGTTCTCTGAAAATATACACTATGCATGAAATATATTTCTTTAAGCTGTACTCTTTATAAGTCTCTTTTTTTGTCAAGTAACTACCTAGCTTTACACCATCTTACCGTAGCATTTAAGTACTGACTCGCAAAAGAGGAACATTGCCCAAATGACAGAAGATAATGATGCACAAGGGATGGCGAGACAGTTTAAAACAACTATTCATTCTCATTTACGTGCATAAAAACAACCAAGTGAAAATGAGCCTAACGTTAAAACATCGCAGAATTTTAGCAGTTTGATTGATGCAGGAAAGTTTTGAAAGCATTTTGCTTTAATGAACTCTGTAGTCCTTTCTTTCAGCCGCTGGTATACTTACCAATACAATAAGAAGCTTCTTGTGGAAAAGTGCTCGAATGTAAGTATTTCTTTATGGAACAAGTCTTTTGATAGCGAAAGCTCAGAACATTTCGATTCATTTTCAAATAAATAAATGCGTAAATGAACATAAATGAACAGAAATTCAACTAGAAGATGATAGTGCTCAGTGATGCTATTAAGAGGAGATTCTACTGTAGAAGAATAAACAAATCTTTTTTTTTGCGGGGAGGGGGGGGGAATATTTTAGAATTAAAAACAAAGCAAATCTAGTGAACTTTTCAGATTTTTTCATTACATGTCTGATTACAGGGAAAAAAAATCAGAAAAAAATATTCAAACGCATCCGATATTTCTGTACCTCAGAACCAGACTAACGTAAGTCCATTTTCGTCATTTTTCAGTATTGGGGAAAAACAATGTATTCGACAATTGTTTTTCCTCTCTACCGAAAAATGACGAAAATGGACTTACGTTAGTCTGGTTCTGAGTACAGATTTATGCTCATTCGTGCAGCTGCTGTTTTCAATCGTCGAGAGTGATGGAGCTTATCATTTTCATCTGAAACAAAAACACAAAACATCATTTTATTTTAATATTGATATATTTTTCTTATATTTGAACTAAAAGCATTCCCAAAAAACAATTCTTAATATTTTTTTGAGCAAGTTAAAATGATTTTTCTTCGTTACAAAAAGCACTTTTTTTTCCAAACCAAAAAAATATTCAAATTTTATACATTTTTCGTTATTTTTAGTTTAAGTATTAATAAGCAAGCTGTTTTATACGCCTATATAAATGACTTATTAAACACTCTTTTCTGCAAGGGTGAAGCGTCATCAGCAGGCAGCCAGATGCAAGTAATCGTGCCTGGTTATAATACGTAATCAATTAAAATAAACCAATAATCATAAAACAATTACATTTTTTTACCTACCCCTTTATTACCTAGCAGATATTTCGTTAAGTTCCCTACAATTATAGAATACTGTGGTGGATACATAACGTAATGAAACTTCAATGAACACTCTACGAAAAATCGCTAAGTCCAGCACCTCCCCCTCTCCCAATTTGACGAAGAAAACTATAAATGGAATCTCCCAATCGCCCGGCCGCGCAAAGAGAAGCAGCAGTTTTTTTGGCAAAGGAGAACCAAGACAGGAAGTATCTGACGCACCCCCAATTTATGATCACAGAAGAATTCAGACTCCTCCCACGCGGGAAACAGGGAGTGACGGTTGCAACGAAAAGCTGCGATGAGCCAAGATGGAATTAATTAAGGAGAGAAAAAGTAGCGAAAAAGAAGGGATGGGGGCATCTGGCAAGGGAGGTGAAGGAAAGAAGTAAAGTGAAGCCAAACGACACACAAGAACAGATATAAGGACCTGCACCACAGATTGCAAAAGGATTTTTAGAGAGTTTTAGAACCAGTCGATTTTGTGAACGGATATTGGGCCGGTTTTGTGTGTCTCTGGATATTAGAATTTTGAGCACCAATTCCGGTACCCAATCATCCGGGGTGATGGACAGCATCAACCACCTAAAGAGATAATATGTACAAGGATGAAGGAGATTGTAGAAATTGTAGAGAGCCAGAAATGTAATTAATAACCAACCTGAATAAACCCGGGTAACCCCATGTGGTGAGTTTTTTTTTTATGATGGATTCTTGCATTTTCTGAACGCCGCGCCTTTGGGTATTTCACTCCAATGCAATGTTTCTTTTTGTGTCGTGTTTTAATTGCGGGATGCCCAAGTGAGCAATTTTTCCTGTTTGATAAATTAACTTTATAAGCTGTTTTCTTCTAGCCTTGTAATAATGTTTTGTAGATTTTGTTTTAAGCACTAACGATCACGCGGCCTAATGTAATCATTTTCAAAATTTAATGTTATTTGCTCACTGCATCCCAGATGAGGTTGTTTCTTTTAAAATTGGAGCAATGCTCAAAGCTATTTTTCCTTTTCAGCAGGATATTTATCTTTTTCTTTCAGCAGAAATAATTACTTGGGAATTTCAGTTTTCTTTTAATTATGTTTTTTAAATTATGTTAGGAGGTAATTTATTGAAGATTATAGAATGATTATTACATTTAATTAACTTTTTAACTCACTACACCACAGTTGGTGCATCGGACCAAGCGTTCAGAAATGCAACATTTTAATTCATGGTGCAACATAATTATAAAAGTGTATAATTAAATGATGTTGAAATATATTTTTGTAATACTATATGATAATTTTTGCAAATGATAAATAAATTTTTGCACCTGAATTAAAATGGGGGTTTTTGTTTTTAACTGCATTTTGGTATAATTTCATTATTCAGCCTATTGGGATTTATTTGGTGATTTTATTTATGTTAAAATGGCTCCTCGTAAAAATAGACAATCGAGGGAGAGGGAATTAAATGACCTCTCATTATCTATTTCTACAATGGTAAACAATGAAGATAATGAAATTAGAAAACAAAGTTCTTCAAAATCATTCCAATTTACCATACAAAATTTTACTGGAGAACTAGACAATGTAGACTGGTTTATTAGTCAGGTAACAGAATTAAGTAAACTTAATGGATGGAGTGATGAAGTCACCCTTTGCTTTTTAAAAAGTAAATTAGGAGGTATAGCTCAGAAGTACTATGCGAGCTCACCATCTTGCGCCAACATTAAGACTTTTGCCGAGGCATGTGACAAATTGAGAAAATATTTCAAATGTCAGGAAAGTGCAGCGAGTAATTTGTTGGCTTTTCAATCTATTAAATTGCTTGACGGTGAAACTATTCAAAATTTGGCGTACAGATTGGAGGTCATGGCACATAAAGTGTACCCCTTTATCACTGATAGCAAGGCCTTGTCGCAGATTAACCCTACACTGCATGGTGTTGCCAATTGGCTACATGGACAATTTGTCCTCCTTATGAATAGTAGAATGTAGTCAAAAGGCAACTCAATGCATAAAAAGCAAGTATTGGGTATATTTAAAGCAATTATCACCATTTATCCCCCATACATGGCAGCACTGGTCTGTTACATGCTCTTAAATGAATCCATATGGATAGCTTTTAAAATCACTCAAACTACCATGTTTTGAAATTATTTTTTTCAATGAAATATTTTTCTTTGTCTTTTAAAGAAATAACATGAATAAAATAAACATTTATCTTTCGTTTAAGATGCGTTTTACATCAAAATAATTATTTGGAAAAAATCTAGGACATAATACATGTCTGTAGCCATTTGGCAACATTATGCAGTAAGCATCCAGAGAACACTTCGATTCATCTCTATAGTTCATGAAGTATGTGCTTTGTTTATGTTTCGCGCTAGCTTCTTTCTCTTTTTGGAAGGTATAATATAATCTTGCGGACCCAAAAGTGGTACTTTCGGCTGTTCTACCGTTTATAAGACCTCGCAATTATTAATGCTTAGTTGATGTTCAACAGAGTGAACAAACAAAAAATCAATAGGGAAAAGTCTTTAAAACGTGTTTATTTTAGATTTCAGTTAGCACAAACGTTGTGCTTACACGGACAAGTAAAGTCATTAATAATTTTAAAATATAATTTTGAAAAAAAACTAAAAAATACGCTTTTACATTGGAATGCGCTGTGATCATCACAGGTTTCCCTCTGATTTTCAAAACTACTGAATATCCGCACTTAATTTTACATGTACTTATAATACATCAATATGCAATACAGTTTAGCCTTTAGTATTAAAAATAATATTAAATATATTACTTTTATATTTGCAAAGAACGTAAATTTTATTTTTTATTCAGAGTTACATACATACATACATACAAACAAACCCACATGTGAAATTAATAAAAGCGTATTAAAAAGAGACCATTAGCTACAGAAGAACTAGAGTTACAAACCAAAAAAAAAAAAAGAGAGAGAGATAAGAAAGAAAGCTTGCGCGAGAGAGCCCCCAAAAGACATCAGATGTGACAGAATTGATCATCAAAAAGTACAAGTACATATAAAAAATAATGTAAAATGTCAAAATGTAAAGGATTACAAGAGTACAGTGCACCAAATGTTCAATTCCTCTATTTTTTTACAAAAAAGAACTAATTTCAAGACTATCATTTACAATCATTTTTATCTGTGGAATGCATGGTGTAGCCATTTGGCAACAAAACTATTTTTAATTAGAAAGGGGTGAAAATTTAGAGTTAAATTTTTTTAAATATTTTTCCATGTTTTCTTATTACATTGACAAACACATATAATTTTTTCTACGAAAAATAAAAAATCATGCAGTGTAGGGTTAAATCAATTCAATTTTTGGCTGCGCTACCCATTAGTTTAAAAGAAAAGGTTATAGGCGAGCCAACTGACAATTTTGAAGCATTGGTTCAAAAGACCCAACATGTTGCAACTCTGCAACAGGCTCTTTGTCAAGCTAATGTTATGACTTGTGCTGCGGTGTATCAACCTCCCCAGAAGGATGAGGTGCACGAATTAAGAAAACAGGTAGAAAACCTGTCTTTAATTGTAAAAGCACAAGCGACTGCATGTGGACTTTGTAAACAACCCCATGCACTGAAAGAATGTGACCTTTTTAAGGCTATGCTCCCTAACGGTGACCAAAAGATGGTACACCAGAACGTAAGACCTAATCGTCCACAAAGTTTTAACCAGGAGAATAGGCAACATTTTAGGGGCAATTTGCCTTTTTGTACTTTTTGTGGTCGAAATAACCACTTTATGTCAACCTGTAGGATATATTTGGCACAAAATAGAGGACAATCGGTGCCTCAGGGTTTTTTTAGAAATGAACACGGTACAACTCAGGATCAACAATTTCAATCAAATCCTGCGAATACAGATAGAACATTTAGAGGTAGAGGATCTTTTCAACCCGAGAATTTAAACTCCAACAGAGGCAGATTTGTAGGTGACAGTTCTGTCTCTTTGGGAAATGATGGGTCACCACCAGAAATACATACTGGCAATATTAGTTATAGTAATAGAAATAAGCATTGCATAAGTAATAGTGATATTAAAAATGAAAAATGGAATAAAGATGAGAATAAATGTTTTGGAATAGGGGAAAACAAGGGAAACGTGAGTGAAAATGCTTTGATGAGTACTATACAATTTGATACAAAATGGCCCCCAAACAAATTGGTAAATGTATTAAATTCTGGGCCTTTGCCAATTATTCCTGTGTTGTTTAATAGGGTGTCATGTGAATTTTTGCTCGATTCAGGGTCTTCGGTGTCATTGATTACTAAACATGTTTTTGAAATGATTAAAGAACATTCAAAAGTGAGGTATTTATCAAGAACAGTACAAATTCGCACAGTTAATTCACAATTGTCGTTCTCGGCATGTGTAGAAATGTCATTTAAAATTCATAAAGTCTTTCACAGACATGTATTCTATATTGCTGATTTTAAAAATGACCATTATGATGGTATTTTGGGATTCGATTTCTTAAAAAAGTATAATGTCATTTTGGATTCTAAAAAGAATATTGTAAAATTTGAGAATTTTTACTTGCCTTTAAATTTTTCCAGCCAAAATGAAGTAAATAGCTTGTCGAAGGAAAGTAATGAAGTGGTCTTAGCGCGAAAAGTGATTGTACCACCTGGGGAATCAGTCCAAATTCTGCTAAATAGCAAAGGTAACATTTCTGATAAATTAGTTTCTTTTACACCTACTGTTCATGAATATAACATTGAGTTACACCACTCTCTGCATAACATACAAAATAATCAGTTTTCTACTTATGTCACAAATTTAAGCAATAAGACTATTCACATTAACAAGAACCGAATAATGGGGAAAATTGATACTGATATTGAATTAGTGCATAATTATGATAAAGCAGGGAATAAGGGAGTTAACGAGGAAATTTGTAATGTTATTACTGCTTCTGATGAAATTATTGCTCTTAGAAAAGCTGAATTGTCTCCAGCTGATTTTCAACTTGATCATTTGGAACCTGAACAAAAACAAATTTTCCTTGACCTATTAATGAATAAATTTCAAGCTTTTTCAAAGTCAGTTAAAACCCTTGGCCATTGCGACAGGGTGGTTCCACAGATTACTCTTAAAAATTCAAGTCCTCTGAAAACCCTTCCTTTTCCTGTCCCTCAGGCACTTCAACAAGAACTAAGAGATCAAATTAATGAGTTATTAGAAGCTCAAATTATTGAACGTGCAAATTCGCATTGGAGTGCTCCACTTCTACTAGTTAAAAAAAAAATGGACCCCTCGGATCCCTCGGCAAAACCTAAATATAGAATGGCACTGGATCTCAGATTATTGAACTCGGCAATACAGAATTCAGCATACCCACTCCCCCGAATTTCCACACTAATCAACAGCATTTCAGCTTATAAATATTATTGTGTGTTAGATCTGAAGAATGCTTTTTGGCAAATTGCCCTCCCTGAACACTTGCAAGATTACACTACTTTTGTTACCCCATTTGGCTCATTCAGATCAAAGAGGATGGTTTTTGGGCTAAAGACAAGTGCTTCCTCATTTCAGGAACTCTCCGATTCCCTGTGTCAGGAGTTACAATGTAAAAACATTACTGGTATTTTTTGCTATATGGATGACTACATTGTCTGTGGAAATTCATTTGATCAGGTTCTTGAGAGAGTTACGGCATTGTTAGATGTATTAATTGCTCACAACATTACCCTGTCTCCATCCAAATGTGTTTTCTTTAAAGATGTGATAGATTACTTGGGATTTAATATATCTCATAGTTCAATTAAGCCCATATCATCCAATATTTCTAAGATTACTGCATTCCAACCCCCTACTACTGTTAAACAAGTCAGGAAATTCTTAGGATTGTGTGGATTTTATAGATCTCTTATTCCTGAGTATGCTAAATTAACAGATTGTCTCACTGACTTAACGAGAAAGAATTCAAAATTTAATTGGAATGCCAAACATCAATTTGCCTTTGAAAAATTACAACAAATTTTCTTTTCACAACCCTTTGTCAAATTACCTGATTGGAATAAGGATTTCTTTTTGCAAACCGATGCAAGTTACTCTGGTATTTGTGCGGTTCTGTTACAAGAGTATGAGGATGGGTATCACCCAGTTTCATATTACAGTAAAGGGTTAAATAAAGCTGAGAAAAATTACCCGCCTATAAAACTTGAATTGTATGCTATTTACAAGGGTATGATGGCATTTAAGGACTACATTTTTCACAGAAAAGTTAGAATTTTGAGCGATAGTAAACCTTTGAAACATTATAAGAAAACTACATCTCCGGCAGCTATAGAAACACGTTGGTTAATGGCCATTAGTGAATTTGAATATGCAATAGAATATTTACCAGGGGAAGAAAATATTCTTGCGGACTATGGTTCAAGGGCCCCTGATCCTGATTTTAAGCAATCTGCTATTAAGGATACTGCGGAAGGTCCCATTATCCCATTTACTGAGTTAGGAGAACATGATTTGGTTAATGCACTTGAGCAATCTGATACACCAATGGAAATTTCTAAGGATACACTGTTACAGGAGCAAAAAGCAGATATCAATGTTCAGGAAATTATCTCCATGCTAAAGTCTGGCTCTTTAATTAATGCAAATAAAGTTCAGAATTTTTTTGTATCACCTCTTTCTGGTTTATTAATGTATAAAAATAACAAAACTAAAGACAGTGGTTGTATAGTGGTTCCCGAGTCATTAAAAGCTAAAGTACTAAAAATTGCTCATGTTTCTCACACGGGGATTCACAAAACTTTTGAGATTGTGTCTAGATCCTATTTTTGGAAAGGTATGTTTGGCAGTGTGCAAAATTATGTGTTGTCATGTGAAGAGTGTATTAAAAACAAACCTTATAATAACAAACCAAGTAGATTTGGGGATGTTCCTATTCCAGACAAAGTTAATGATATTGTAAGTTTAGATATTCTGGGCCCTATAAAGCACTATGGAAATGTATTGACAATTTTAGATCATTATTCTAAACATGCTATGTTCTATCCGTTGACCAATATTACGGCGGAAACAGTGGCCAAACACTTTATTAATTATATTGCTACATTTGGTAGGATGACCTTAGTGCTCACAGACAGGGGTAAACAATTTATCTCTGAGGTTTTTGACAAGGTAAACAAAGCGCTAGGTATAGTACCCTCTCACACGTCTCCATTTAACCCAAAATGTAACGGGCAAAGTGAACGTATAAACTCAGCAGCCAAGGCGGCAATTATTAGTTTAACTGAGAAAGGTGTGTCATTTCAAAATGCTATCCTGATTCATCAGTCTATGTATAATGGGACAATTCATAGTACAACTGGGTTCACACCCAACATGCTTCATTTTGGCAGAAATCTGTCTTTGGTGTTTGATACGTATAATGAAAATATTCAACCTATACAATTAGATAAAGCTCATTATCTTAATGAGGTGTTAACTGATTTGAAAATAACTAATGAAACAGCCTATAGTAACCTTAAAGACAAGCGAGCTTCACAAAACAACAAACAATTTCAGCGTTCAACTGTAAGAAATGTTAAGGAAGGAGATATTGTTTACTTGAGAGCAAAGTATGGTTTTAAGTCAACATTTACAGGCCCGTATAGTGTTATTCAAAAATTAAATGATTTAAACTACAAGATTCAACTTCTCGATAATCCACATGCTAGGTCTTTTATTGTGCGTGTTGACCGGCTAAGAGTAGCCCCTCCTAGGAAACACAATTTAATTAGTCCACAGGAAGTGCAACCTCCTACGGTACCTAAATACTATTTACGTTTCCATTCATAAGCTAGTGTAGGTCCCTCGGGAAAATTTTTGTTCTTGGGGACATGTCTGTGCCAGTGATTTTTAGTATTGTTTTGTTATTGTTGTATGTTTAGTACTGATATGCAGTATGTATGCTGCTCTTTCTCCCTTATATAAGAAAGGGGCTTGTTTACAATTGTGTCCTGGGCAATTGTGGTGGTTTTTTTCCTCTATGTTGATAATGTTTACAAACATGGGGATGGTTTATTTGTGTTTTATTTAATTTAGCTATGTTCTATTTTTTTATACAATGCTCGGGGTATAGTTATTCATAATACAGAATCAAATTTTTGCCTATGAATTGATCATGGTGATTTGATGTTAGTCATTAGTTGTCTGAGAGAATGTGTGTTTACTGCATTTTTGGGGTAATTTCTGTTCATCAGAGTTAGTATTCAGCAGAGGTGATGATGTGGACATTGATTTTAATTATGGCATATCTGTTGATTTTTTTGGATTGGTGTACTGTACACTTTGTTTTATTGTTCATCCACTTGGAAACTCTGTGTTTATGCTGGCGTAAACATTATCCATGGTTGATTTTCTTTGGGGATCAATAATTTGACAATTGGGTTGGTATGTCAATGTGTCATTGTACATTTGTTTTCATTATAATTACTCCAAGGGTGTTGGTGTGTCTAATTAGTTGTTATTCAGTTTCATAATTAGTTGTAGATGGGCGGTAAAAGATTTGGGTATGCTTAAGGTAGGCGGAAGTACTTTGTTGTTTATACACTTGCCATTACGTGTTTGGGGTGGTTACCACTTATTTCCTCAAGTTCAAAAAAAAAAAAAAAAGGAGTAGAAATCTCTAAGTTAATAAGTAGTTGTTTTTTTTTATTTGTATTTTCCTTTTTGTAAATTCTTCACTTGGTAGAAAATGTAACAGTTAGAAAACCGATTCAATGGAACCATATACATTTGTATGATGGATAATTATGTTGAAGCTGTATGCATAATAGTTACTGCTAAAGAAAAATGAAAATGAATTGTCGCGTTTAAGTTTTGGTTACATGTTTTTAATGTATGGCTGAATATTGCCATAGTAGAGTTAGTTTTTGGGTTAAGTATGACACCACATTTTAAATCATGTATGTTAACTATGCTGTCACTGATGGTGTTTACCAATATGTTTGAAGTGTTTTGTGAGACTTCAGGTCTTAATAAGAGCTGGTGTGGTATCTCTTACATGTTATAGAGAAATTTTTTCCCGTCCCATTTTGTACAGGCTGTTGGTGAGATTTTACTAACTTGCAGTTGAACATTTGTGGGAATGGGGGGGATACTCACCTTGTGGCGGTTTCAATTTTTGGTTTGATGTTTAATATCTGTGTTGTTGATGTTGTGTTTTGAAAAAAAAAAAAAAAAATTTGGGGGTCACGTTTACGAAAATTATTATAGTCAAAACAATTGATTTTGTTTTTCATTATATATTTATACAGTGAAATTTAAAAGTTTATTATGTTGCAGAATTGGTTCTAATGATAGTAGTGTGCTAGTCTCAACACCGCATGGACTGGTTAGTTTTCTTTTTTTTTTTTTTCCTTTTTTTTTTTCTTCTCGTACCACTGGAAGAATGTGGTGGATACATAACGTAATGAAACTTCAATGAACACTCTACGAAAAATCGCTAAGTCCAGCGCCTCCCCCTCCCCCAATTTGACGAAGAAAACTATAAATGGAATCTCCCAATCGCCCGGCCGCGCAAAGAGAAGCAGCAGTTTTTTTGGCAAAGGAGAACCAAGACAGGAAGTATCTGACGCACCCCCAATTTATGACCACAGAAGAATTCAGACTCCTCCCACGCGGGAAACAGGGAGTGACGGTTGCAACGAAAAGCTGCGATGAGCCAAGATGGAATCAATTAAGGAGAGAAAAAGTAGCGAAAAAGAAGGGATGGGGGCATCTGGCAAGGGAGGTGAAGGAAAGAAGTAAAGTGAAGCCAAACGACACACAAGAACAGATATAAGGACCTGCACCACAGATTGCAAGAGGATTTTTTTAGAGAGTTTTAGAACCAGTCGATTTTGTGAACGGATATTGGGCCGGTTTTGTGTGTCTCTGGATATTAGAATTTTGAGCACCAATTCCGGTACCCAATCATCCGGGGTGATGGACAGCATCAACCACCTAAAGAGATAATATGTACAAGGATGAAGGAGATTGTAGAAATTGTAGAGAGCCAGAAATGTAATTAATAACCAACCTGAATAAACCCGGGTAACCCCATGTGGTGAGTTTTTTTTTTTTTTTTTTTTTTATGATGGATTCTTGCATTTTCTGAACGCCGCGCCTTTGGGTATTTCACTCCAATGCAATGTTTCTTTTTGTGTCGTGTTTTAATTGCGGGATGCCAAGTGAGCAATTTTTCCTGTTTGATAAATTAACTTTATAAGCTGTTTTCTTCTAGCCTTGTAATAATGTTTTGTAGATTTTGTTTTAAGCACTAACGATCACGCGGCCTAATGTAATCATTTTCAAAATTTAATGTTATTTGCTCACTGCATCCCAGATGAGGTTGTTTCTTTTAAAATTGGAGCAATGCTCAAAGCTATTTTTCCTTTTCAGCAGGATATTTATCTTTTTCTTTCAGCAGAAATAATTACTTGGGAATTTCAGTTTTCTTTTAATTATGTTTTTTAAATTATGTTAGGAGGTAATTTATTGAAGATTATAGAATGATTATTACATTTAATTAACTTTTTAACTCACTACACCACAAATACAGAGTATTATTTTTACACTATAATGTAAACTTCTGTATTAAAATAATGATAACTCAAAATAACGAACGCAAAATGCAGAAACAAAATTGAAAAAATTAAATTTTAGTGAAATGAGGATAAACAAGAAGAAAAGAGAAATTCTTAACCTATATGTTAAATTGAATTTCACATTAATGTACAGTTTCGTTAGAAATATCCAAAATACACGATAAAACTTGGTACTATTTCTTTACGAAATTTAAAAACATATTAAATAGAAATATAATGTATCAATAAAACTGCTTTGAAACAAAATATAAAATTCTAGTTTAGAGTAAATTATAAATTAAATCAAAAATTATTCATAAAAAAAATTAACTGCATCTACAGAGTCATTTAACATAAGTACATTACAAACGCACATTAACTTTTTTTTTTTTTTTTTTTAAATCTTCTTTCTAGTAAACCTAAGCGATATATGTTACTGAATTTGATCAAAAGCCTTAATCGTTTCAAGATTACTTGCTTTTTTGACTTTTTATTTTCTTCTGAAGCTTGTGGTATCTAAAAGGATTTAGATCCTAACAGCAGCAATCAATTTCGGTTAACAGAACATCTAGTGTGGTGTTTTTTAGATGCTAAAAGAGATACGTTGAAGAACTTTCTTCCTGTTCCTTTTCAAAACATTTTCAATTTTACGAATTGGTAGTGTTTAGATCTTTACTGTTTGTAATTAAAAGGTTGAAAGATATTACATTTTTTTAAATTAAAAATAAATTATTCTATGTTTCTAAAATATCAGTGGTTACAAGGGAATATATATATATATATATATATATATATATATATATATATATATATATATATATATATATATATATATATATATATATATATATATATATATATATATATATACATACTCCGTTTTTTAATACGGATATGGCCTCACTTATCGTACCCATCTTATTTTAATTATTTAACAAGAAGTTCTGTCAAGAACTAAACGAGCCTACTTTGCCGTACATCGACATCGGCCTTCTAGTATCTGATCAATATTCTCTTGAATATCTGAAACTGAAAATTATGTCAAACATACCTTTATAGCACTTAAAGCTGATTTCTAAAAGCAAAATATACCCCTCTCATCAGATGAAATGGACACGTAAAAAGTAAATAAACGAGTAAATAAAGTTTTGTCGCACCTTTTAAAGAATGTAAGTGTTATAGTTCTTCCGTAAAAAAATTTCACAATCGTTTTCAAAAGAAAAAAAAAATAAATTAAATAAAAGTACAAAGAATATCAAAACACATTTTATCAAAGAAAAAAAAAAACCTCGTTCGTTAATAAAATGTCTCGAATTTTATTTTTAATCCGTTGCCAGTTGTTAAATATAAATGAAAAATAAAATGCTCTCGTGAATGAAAAATTTTTGTAAACAAAAAAAAAATCGTCTGCCAAAAAAAAAATAATAATAATAATAAATTAAAAAAAAAGAATAAATAAACAAAAAATCGTACTACCAGTCATTTTTTTCTGAGCCTGCATTTCCGCCATGTTTGCGGAGTCGCAGTTGGAATCAGAGTCCTCACAGAAGATTTTTCAGAAAAGTACTTTACATACATTTTTATCAAAACCGTTTTCTTACAAAGTTAGTTTGAAGGAAATCCGCCTTTAAGTTCAAAATCAACATTCAATTTAAATTTCCCAGTAGGCGCTCATGTTAAATTTTTTTCTGAACTGTTCATCATTGAACGAAAAATGGTTCAAATTGAAAATTGAAATATGGGAATGAGTCTCTCCGAGATCTTTCGAACAAAAAAAGTTTATTCAATTCGGACGGTTCATTTAAAAGTTATTAGGTGGGGAAAGGTTGTTTGAACGGTTCAATGTTGAACTAAAAATGTTCAAATTTAAAATTTAAATACGGTAATAAAGTATCCTTGCCGAGATGCTTCGAACAAAAAAAAATTGTTTAAATCGGACTGTTCACTCAAAAGTTATTAGGGGTGATAGCGTGTTTGAACGGTTCAATGTTGAACGAAAAATTAGTATCCTTGAAAAGATCTTTCGAACAAAAAAAGTTTGTTCAAATCGGACTGTTAACTAAAAAGTTAATATCGCGGGACAGGTTGCTTGAACGGCTCAAAGTTGAACCAAAAATTGTTAAAAATCGAAAATATGGGAATGAGCTGTACTCGCCGAGATCTTTCCAACAAAAAAAAATTAGTTCAATCGGAATGTTCATTCAAAAATTATTAGGGGGAGACAGACAGACCGACAGATTGACCGACAAACAAATTCCCCATCTCAATACCATACTTTCAAATTTTTAATTTTTCGATATTTATTTCTTTTTTTTTCTTTTTGACTTTGTTTCGGACTTGGCGATATTTTTTGAACTTGGCGATATTTTTTAGATGCATTAAGCCACTTTTAATACTTTTTTCGTCTCTTTTATTTTTAACGGGGAAATAGGCTAAAAAAGAAAACCTATACATGTGTACGCATATAATATATTCCTATTTTAGTGATTTGCGTTTTAAACATATTTTATTTTATTTCATTTTATTTTTATTTATTTATTTATTATTTTATTTTATTTTATTTTATTTTATTATTTTTTTTTGCAAATTAAAATGACTTTATATAATGGTTCTTTTAAGGAAGAAAGACACGAACACAAATAAATAGTTTCATAATAGGCCACCTTTATTTTCATTAGTGATCAAAAAGGGGGGGGGGACATTTTCCTTTCCATGCTATCCTCTTTTATTAAATACTTCCTTCCACTGAAAGAAAAAGGAGAATTTCAATTTAAGCTATGTCGAATATAAAAATACGCATATCTGATGTCAAAAAAATTTCTAAAAATGTACATAATTACTGATCTTTGAAAAGAAAAGGGACTTAAAAAAAGAAAGAAACATACATTCAAAAAGAACAAAACTTTTTTTCAAATCTTCACGGTCGAATGATTAATGAATCTAATTATGGTTGAAGTATTTCATTCGAACATATTTTTGGAAATATTTTTTAGAATTGATTTTTTTACTTCTTGAAAAAAGGTAAAAATCAATACTAGAAATAAACTAGATGTCTGCGGTGTAAAGTAAATGAGTTAAATTTTTGTTATTTTAAATGTATGTATGTATATATATATATATATATATATATATATATATATATATATATATATATATATATATATATATATATATATATATATATATATATATATATATATATATATATATATATATATATATATATATATAAATATATATATATATATAAATATATATATATATATATATATATATATATATATATATATATATATATATATATATATATATATATATATATATATATATATATATATATATATATATATATATATATATATATATATATACAGGGTGTTCCGTAACAAATTGTACAAACTTTGAGGAGAGTTAGAGGGGATGATAACAAGTAAAAATCACCTAGGAATATAGGTTCGGAAACGCATAGTTGACGAGCTACATATTCACAAAGTTGTCATATTGTGTCAGAATGGCTCGTTATTACGACGGTTTTTTATTATCATTTCGATGCATTTTTTTGAGCAACAGGCAGCAAAATTTTAACAACCGCTTTAACCTTTCTTAAAAATTAATATTGTTCAATGAGACTCAACATTGGGATCATCCAAAATGTTTATTGGTCAATCACATTACACGTTTAATGTAAATAATGTCAGAAAATGTCATAAATTATGTTCAAAGTTTCCACCATTGTTATCGATACATGCGTTACACCGTCGGACCATAGACTGGCGAACTCTCTCAAATACACCTGGATTTTCTTGGATATCTGCAGCAGCACAGGCGATTCTTGCAACTAGATCCATTTCTAAATCCACAGGAGTTGCGTACACAGCACTTGTCAAAGCACCCTAAAGAAAGAAATCGAGACTGTTTAAATCAGGAGAGCGTGGTGACCAGGGAACTGGTCAACAACGACCACTCCATCGGTGACCAATCACACGATTCAGATGTTCCCGAACATGTGTTCCATAATGGGGAGGTGCCCCATCATGTTGAAGCCACATATGGCATCTGATATGTTGTGGCACAGACTTAAGTAATGTTGGTAGAACCTCTTGCAGAAAGCTGAGATATTGTTGAAATCTCAGTGGAGATGGCAACAAATAAGGTCCAATTAAGACGTCGCCAACCAAACCAGCCCAAACATTTACTGAAAAACGATGTTGAGCAGTCTGTAATCTTACGCCATGGGAATTCTCATCAGCCCACAAATGAGCATTGTGGGAATTGAACATCCCATTCGCGTAAAGTATGCTTCATCCGTCATTAAAACGCAAGATGAGAAATTTACATCTTGGCTACAGATTGAGATACCAGTGTGCAAAACGTTCACGAATAGGATAATCTGCGGGGAGCAGTTACTGTACGCGTTGTAGAGGATATGGATGTAAGCGTGCACGTCGCAAAGCATGATGAACAGACTTCGTAGATCCTCCAACAGCAGTAGCTACGGCTCGTACGCTGGTACTCGGATTTTTTCTAACGGTACGCAATACGTGTTCTTCCATTCTTAGACTATGACTATGTAGTGGCCTGCCGTGACCATATCTATGATTTCGTAGGGACCCATATTGACACAAATTGCGATGCAAATTATTGAACATTCGATGGTCCGGTGTTTCTCTCTGCAGACACCTTTCCCAATACAGCCTCTGAGCCGCTCTTCCATTTTCGTTTGCCAAACCATAAAAAAGGTGCATATGTGCAAGCTCCGCATCCTTGAAACGTTCCATACTTCTCTGTGGGCACTTGCAGCTAAAATGACTACTGTTAGAGAGCACGTGTGCTTCTGTGAACTACGCCGCCTAGCGTCTAATGAAGGCATTCCTGACTACGGATTGTTCTGCAATTTTGATTGCTTGTGATGTCCCCTACCTCCCCTTAAACCCTTATTTCCCCTTGTCACCTACCACCCTGGGGTGTCCCTTAAATATTGGGACACGGTTTATGGGTTATTATAGGGGACGATAATTTGAAGCAAATCGCATGGGAATATAGGGTCGCAAAAGCGATGCTCAAGTACTACAGACACACAAAACCAGTAGTCACTAATGTAATATCCTACAAAGGTTTTGTATAATATTAAATATTTAAGAAAGGTTAAAGCGGTTGTTGAAATTTTTGCTGCCTGTTGCCCAAAAAAATGCACCGAAATGATAATAACCAACTGTCGTAATAACGAACCATTCTGACACAATTTGACACCTTTGTGAATATGTAGCTCGTGAACTATGCGTTTCCGAACCTATGTTCCTAGGTGATTCTTGCTTGTTATCATCCCTTCTAACTCCCCTCAAAGTTTGTACAATTTGTTACGGAACACCCTGTATATATATATATATATATATATATATATATATATATATATATATATATATATATATATATATATATATATAAATTACGTGTCCCTGTGTTTGTGGCCAATGGACTCCTCAGCTACTGAACCGATTTTAACCAAATTTTGCACGCAGTTTCAGTTTGGTCCAACTTAAATGATAGGATAGTTTTTATCTCAATTTAGGACCGCAATATATTTTTTATTGCAAATTATCTATTTAGCTACCAGCTTTTCTGTGTTCTTGGCTTCTATAAGATAAAATCTGCTGCTGGGTTGTCAGTTGCTTCGAAAGCAAAAAAGCAATAGTGGTAACGATCAAGGATGTCGAATCGGTTTCTGGCATATTCGTCCCGATTCTCTTAATTTGAATTGTGCGTGTAAGTATTATTAAATTAATATTAGGAAAAGTATTATTTGCTTACTTCTCCTTTAATTCAATCCTTAATTCAATTTATTAAAGCAGTTTAGATACTTAACATATGCTATTTTGTATGTTTTACAAATATTTTTCACTCATGTTTAGGTACAAATATTTATTTTAGGAAAATTATTTTAGTGAAAAATATCATACCTTTTTCGAGCTTTGAGTTATAAAATATTCATATTGTTTAGTGATTTTTATGTCAGGTGTATTTAGACAAAGAAAGGCTCACTGCATTATGTGATCTTTTACCTATGTCATATTTAAATTTTTAGTGATTTAGTTCAGATTTGTATTTGCTAAGCGTATCCATCTGCAGCAATAAATTTGCAAATTATCGTTCAACAATACATTTGGTATTTACCATTAAAAAATCAAATTCTTATGAAGAAAAATTTACTGTTTTATAGTGTGAAGATTAAAATTATTTCTATACACACAATTTTTGCCGTCATATTGCTTTGTAACATAAATATACACCTCATAGTTTGCGATTCAAAATTCGACTGTTTCGTAAATATCGCACCTTTTCGGATTTTTAAGTTATACAATATTCATTTTTTTGTGATTTTGTATTTCAATTGTATTACAATAAAAAAAAAAGGTTTTACTGTAATTTGTGAACTTTTACCTGTGTAATATTAAAATTTAGAGTGATTTTGCATACGAGAGTTCTACTGCTCCTGTAAGCAGTCGCTTACCTTCAATTGAAATTGTAAGCAGTTCCGTTCGGATTTCGTCACAATCTGAGCTCGCAGTTCTCTCGTTCGATACATTCTATATGAATGAACTATACTACGCTGCAAGGTTTCTTGACACTGGCGTCGTGACGTCAGCCAATGAAAAACGAGCTAGATAAAACGTCACAGCCTACTTGGCGAATTAGAGGAGATCCTTAACTGCTTCTGAGCCCTTTTTGGCTCCAGCGTAGTGACGTTTAGTGTCAAGTTAAGTTGCTTTGTGATATAAAAACTATATTCTGATACAGATTTGATATAATAAGTTTATTTTTTTAAATATATTATCATTTTTTTGTATCTATTTCAGTTTGAAGAGAAAAATATTTTTCATTTTTTAATGATCACATTTACAACCGCTATAGTACCATTTAAACTTGTGAAAAACAAACATTTTTTTTTCCGGCGTTAGTTTTTGACCAGATATAAAAAATGAGGGGTAATATTTATGAAAAAAAAAAGTTTCAAAATATAGAAAACCCTAACACACTTACAGAAAAACATAAGACAGTTACAACATATAACATACAAAAACAGTATTTAAGCGTTTGTAGACAATATGCGCACAAAATAGTACATGCATGGGTATGCCTATGAGTTATTCTGAAAAATAGGCACCGGGCAGAATGCAACAGCAGCAATGTGTGAATGTGTTAGCAGTTCTTGTTGTATACCCCATTTTTTGTGTGCATGTTTTATAAGATGGGCGAGTTGATTTACTTAAGGGGCCATCTAATATACAGTGACAGGCACAGACAACAAAAATCAATGTAACAAAGTGGTGTTACATTAAAGCAAAAAGAAAAAAGCTATTACGTTTAACGTAATTGGGCCATTCCATGAAAAGTGAAACCAATTGGTCCAAAATTCATATTGAAGTTATGTTGCTATGTTATACATCATTTTAAAGCTTAAGATGTATATTTTAAGAATCCTGCATTGTTTTTTAGTGAGAGTTAGAATAATACTTGTTTTCTTAGTTGGAAGTACGATATTCACGAACTTGTAAAAATCAGAAAAAAGAACACATTTTCAAATGCATATTTCTCATCGAAAAATAAAAACAAAAATAACTACTTGTAGCACAATTTTAACTACTAAGACGGTACTATAATAATATGCATTCATTAGTTTCTTTTGAATTGATCTAAATGGTGTAATTGAAGTTTGAAAAAAAGAAGTTTGATGTTACGTCTGTAACAAAAAAGAAGCAAAAGTTGTCATTACGTCCTAAAAAATCAAAATTAAAAAAAACCCTTAATGGTCCTTTTGGCAAATTCTTAGAGTAATTGCCCACCATAGTTAAAAATATTGCAACTGATTTAGTTTTTAAATTAATGCTGTTACAGACGTAACATTTCGGACATAAAAAATGGCTCTATGTTACGTCCGTAGCAAAAATAAATTTCCAATTAAATAGGTAAAAAGCACAGGATGAGCAATACATGTCTATAGCATAATATGGTACGAGTACTAAAGTTTCTGGTATTCTAATTTTGAAATTTTTAATTATGTCGGCATGTAATTGAAATTTATTTCTTAAGATTAATAAAATACACATATGGTATAACTGATTATAATTTATGCCTCAACTGGCATTTTTTTGCTACGTCACATGGAAAAGGAGCTGTGGATGGAGTTGAGGGTATGGTCAAGCACCAGGTTTGGCAGAGAGTAAGATCTAGAACAGCATTTGTCAACGACGCTCTTTCCTTTTTTCAGTGTGCAAACTCCATTGCAGAAAAAGTTAAAATTATTTATATGCCCCAGGAAAATGTTTTAAAGCTGACGCCAAAATTGGAAGAACAGTGGACTAACATCGCGAATTTGCCAAAAGCCCGCGAAATGCATTGTTTTAGAACAGAATACGAAAATGCCGTTCGAATTTCGAGAACGTCGGATGAAAAAGGACACATTTTTTTCATTCAAAAAAAATTATCAAAATTGACCAACTGTCACCAAGAAGGTTAAATTTTAGTTTGGTACTAGTATTCTGCTATATGATCCAACATTTTCAAATTTTTAAGTTCTCCTAAGATCAATCACTGATTCCAGGGAGGAATTTACTTTTCCCGATTTTTTTATGTAGCAGCCCCATTATGCATTAATTTTAAGAATACAAATAAATTTGTGTGAAGGCCCTTCTTAACTTTTCTTGTGTCAATCTTTCTTGGAAATAATTGTCTTAAGATGCATTAATTTAGTGTTACATATTGACATATCGGCATATGCTCTCAACTCCCCCAGACTTACCCAAATTTTCTAAAACTGTTACAGTATAACTTAAAATATTCAAATAATGTGTTAATTAATGCTACTGTATTGTTTTAGCACAAAAATCTTTGTTTATTTCTGCTTTACAATACTGTTTTCTGCTTTCAAATCAGAGATGTTACGTCTGTAACACCACTTTGTTTCGTCCGTAACAAGTTTATGAATTTTTTTCACAAATTCGGCAGTAAAAATCCACACAATCTTTATGGTTTTAGAAAGCATGAAGTCTCTAGAACACGTATTAAAAAAAAAAGTTCAAAATTTCCGTATAATTCAGAGGAATATTGTAAGTTGTATGACATAGTCGAGTTTTTGCTGTTTTGTGAATTACGTCTGTAACAGGCAGTTTTTAATTTCTGTATTTTTTTGTAATTAAGCAATCTGCACGCAAATTTAATGTAGCATAAACATCATCAAGTTACACTACAGGAAAAAAAATTGAAGACTTTCATCAGCCCAAACCAGAATTATTTGTGTTCAAAGTCTGCGATTGTTACGTCTGTAACGATGGAATTGCCCGTTTCTATTAAATATTTTATTGTATCGTTTTGCAAAAAAAAAACTGATTTTTTTTCACATGAGCTTTTGATAATGAAACGTGCATAAAATTTCAGGTCTTTTGACCCGAAATAATCTCAACATAGCAAAAGAATGATAGGAAAAATCGTTTCAACAATTTCTTTTTCCTCTTAAAATGATGTTCATTAGCTATAGAACTTGGCAAACCTTATAAATGGTAAGCAATAAAGAGCACCTGATCCTGGAATTAGAAAGTTGAAAAGACATTTTAGACAATTTTAAGAACTCTCAATTTTTTCTTATAGCTATAAAGTGCAAATAACCACAGAACAACACTTTTATTTCAAACAGACTTTTTAAAAAATAGTAGAATTATTTTTC
The DNA here is from genome assembly GCA_038373865.1 of Uloborus plumipes. NCBI lineage: Eukaryota > Metazoa > Arthropoda > Arachnida > Araneae > Uloboridae > Uloborus > Uloborus plumipes. Next base: position 50,727 of record JAXGGA010003523.1, on the reverse strand, counting down.
TTAGAATTAGTTTAAGCTGCTCATGAAACGAAATAAAAGATATTTTGCGCGATGATCTGTAAGGGATGTTTCAATAAAAGTAGAGGAAGAAAAATCCTGGACATTTGGAAATTGGGCTTTTAAGTTTGAAAATTTGAATAAAAGGAAACTTCATATACAGTGGAAATCCGGTTACTTAACACTTAGATACATTGACAACCTCGGTTAGTCGACATTAATTTTTCCAATGGTTGCTCCAATTTTCAATGGGTGCAAACTTCTCTAACTTGGCGCCATTTACAGAAACCTCTATCAGTCAACATCCACTTGCTACTTTACTCTACTTTCTCTATCGATATTCTTTCACTGTAGCTATTTTTGAGACTTCTGCTGCTTATGGGTATATAAATTCACTGTTTCCGGGAAAAAGCTAAGACACTATTACATGACAAGAACAAGTTTTATGATGGGATAAATGTGTTTTGTGATGATGGACGAAAAACTGCATGCTTAAATACTAGACAAAACTGCTTGTTTTAAGTCTCTTTCTTATATCTTGCGCTTGTTTATTCATATTTCATTAAATGTTTCTGAAAACTACAATTGCTTAAGTTCTTAAGAATATTTTTGCTTGAAACAAGAGGCTATACACTAAAAATAAAATGTTCTGATATAAACAACTTTAACAGGCTATTATGTAGTAATTTTAACCCGTTCTGATTGTCTTCGTGCATTATTTAATAGTTTCTCGAATAGAATAATAATTAAAACAGCACTTTAGGTATTGTTCTAAGCTTACTGTTTTTCTTTAATTCAATTTAGCTGAAGTCAGTAAAATCGCTTAGTTGTACTTGCTAAAGCTCTTGCTATCCCTGAAAAAGGGAAGTACTTTATTTTAACCAACTTGTTTTTATATTGCTATTTAGAAGTAACTTCTCCTACCTTAGAGCTAAATTAGTGTCAAACAAATCATGTACAGTTAGTGCTAAGAACCATTTACTTTGTCTCAGTTAACCTTTTTTTTCCAGTACAAGACAAGAAAACGCAAGTAGTGCAATATTAATTTATTCTTTACTTCCTCCCACGTGCATTGTTTAATCTAGAGAGCATTTCCTAATTTGAGAAAGAAAAAAAGCGCTTATCTTTATGCTATTTATTTACGAGATATTCTTGTAGTATAATCAACTGGTTAAGTCACGATGTTGACAGGTAATGTAGATCTTCTGGGAATGATGCGTAAATGCAATGCATAAGTCTACTTATGAGTCCCAAAATAAAGAAAGCTGGTTTCGCGATTCCGATGACATTGATTTGAAAGTTTACGTTGAAACAAAAAGTGTATATATATTTTGGTGTCTTGAAACATTTTGCTATTCTTAGCTAAATAGTATTTCTTTTCTTTTCTCTCTCTCTCTTTTTTTTTTTTTTTGCGGGGGATATGGACGGGAGTACTGTTTTCGCAATTCAAATTTGCATTTTTCTCGTACATTTGTGCACGTTTTATTTAATCAAATAAATTTTGCAGTTTTCTTTCTCTTTTTTATCGTTTAATTTATTTCGCATACTTATAATGCGTTTACTTTAGACTAGATTAGGTAAGAATTTCTTTTATTGATTTATTTCTACTTTATTTATTTTATTCTAATTAAATAATTTATTTATTATTTTTTCCCTTTGTTTATTTATTTTTATTTTTGCTTTTTGTCACAAAAATTTATATTTTAGCCCTTGAAGGCTATCAATTACTCTCTTCAGATGGCTAGTTTTCAACTCTGCAGGAATAATACTAATCTTAAACTATAAAACTGCCACAGATATTTTTTTAATCATTTTTTCTAAATACAAACGTATTTGACACCTTTGGTGACTTCTTCTGAGTTTTCTCCTTGTGGATGGAATTTGTTTTGCACTAATATCAATTAAAGTATTAAACGGAACGTTATTTATTATTAAATTCTTCATTTATTTGTTGTTCATATATTTTAATATATGTATTAACGGCACCATTTTCTTGACATTTTCAAAATGAGCTACGTCGTTACTTGAAGATTACTAAAAAGAAAAGAAAAAAAGCATATAACTTATGTCAAAAGTAAAAACTCGATGATTGCCGCGTGCTTTTGCGGCAGTAATAAGAAGAGGAAGAAAGAGAACTTTAAAAAATGATAACCGCTACATAAATAATTCTATACAATAGAACAATTCCACCATTATCGAAATAACAATCATATTTCAAACTTAATTGTTATTTTCTAAAATCAAGGAATCCGCACTAAAATTTAGAATGCTATAACTATCATGAAATTACACAAAAGACAGAAAAAAATGTAGATTTTTATCTTAATAAATCGTAATTATGTGTTTATAATTGTCTGTTAGATCCCGTAACAGTGGAATTGCCCAATAACAAACATAACGGAAAATTATTATTGTCTGTCCTTATTTTTAAATTGTTTTCTTTGTATCTATGAAGAAAAATAGTTTTACCTCTACAAACTACGCTCGTAAAACTAACTAATAACAAACAAAAAGCACTCTGCAGTACCCCCTCCCCCCATTACTATTTTAATAGAACAAATACTTATTTTATTCCATTTATTTTTTCATTTTTATGTTAATTATTTTTTTTAAATTTAATCGTTTAACTTATTGTATTTTATGTTTTCTTTTCTATTTTTAAAAGATAACAATTATTCTCAAAGAATGAGTAAATGAATAAAGTTAAAAACACGTGCTTGTTATATTTAAAACTTGCATAACAAGAAAATCTTTTTGTTTCAAAAATGAATAAAATATTTAAAAAAAAAACTCAAGTTTTGTATTTTATATTTAATGCAGATTACGTCATTTAAAATCTACGCTTCCTCATAAATTTAAATTTGCTTGAAAAGGTTATTGTAAATTAAGAGAGAAAATGTTTTTCTAAACGCTTAATTTTAAATAAAAATGAAGTAAGCAATGAACATTTTCAACGCCTTTTTTTCGGTTAATATTTTTAATTTTCCAGGAGATTTAAATTTTCTATTATAGTTAAAAATACCGTGATGCTTTCAAGGTGATTTTGAAAATGTTTGTCTTGATTTATTTTTATTTTATTATTACTTTTGTTTGTTTGTTTTTTTTTTTTTTTCATTTTTATTTTACTGGAATTTATATTTAATAAGTAATTTAAGAAAGAGGAGAAATCAAAATTTGAATTATATTTAAATAATAGAAAACGCGTTTTTTTTTAATCATGTCAATGCGGTTTTACGATAATTTAGCAATTGTATCAGTTAAATATGTTGCATGTAAAATAAAAGAGAAAGAATTCTTATTTAAATCAAAGTGAAATAAACATGTAATCAAAATGTAAATCGAGAGTTAATATTCATTATACCGAGCAGAAAGATAACAAATATATCCAAGAAAATATGATTCACCTTGCTTTTGTTGTGGCCTACAACAACTCTGATATGCGTACTATTTTTTAAATCAGGAAATATTTTTAACATACTCAAACCCAGCAATATAGAAAAAGTTACAATTAGACGAAAAACACCAAGTTATGCAAACATGAAGTTAATATGCTGTTAAGTTAGAAATTGATGAATGTTAGGAATGAAATAGTGTTAAGTAAATTTTACAATTATTACCCCTGATTATGTTGAAAATAAATATTATGTATAATACGAGAGAAAAAGTACTATTTAAATACTTACATATGGTTGAATTCTTGGAGTATAATAGGGGTAACGATTTTATAAACTAAATCGCCCATATATTTATTTATAATACAAAAATCCTGAAATACAAAGTCAAATTAAGATATTAAAAGTTAAAACTATAAGTATATTTTATACATAGTGTTTTTAAACCTGCGGTTATACATGAAAAATCAATTTTATGACTGTGATATGTTAAGGGGACAAAGTTCTTGTAGGAGAAGCATTTTGCAATTAAACTCATTCCGCTATTTACAATACAACCCCTCTGTATTCTCAATAGTGATCTAAAGCGCAAAAACCTTTGATAAAATTACAAGTTTTTAAATTAAAAAGAGTGATTAATGAGAATGAGTAGTATTTCCCCCTTTTCAATTTTTTGCCACAACAGTTCCTGCAGTTGTAGTGTCTATTATCCGTTTTACACAAAACACGTTTAGTTACCGTTGATACTTATGACAAAAGACTTTGTTAGTTCGACTAGGATCATAGCAGATCAAATGTTAATAATTAAATTTTTGATGCGGTGGTTCTACAACTTTTGTACACATTCTGATTATTTTTCTGGGAAACATTCTCTAGCGCAAAAATCAAGTTCAGAACAAGACTCAAACAAATATTTTAAGTGTTCATGTTTTAAAGAAGGAAAATATCCGACGGTGTTTTATTAACACAAATTGTATTTATATCTAACAACAAACAAATGGTCTTAGAGGGGGGAGGGGGCTTTTTTTCTTTTTGATGTCTAGAAAAAAAATACACAATACTATTTAACAATGTTTAAATAAATCTTTGTATGCACTTTATGTATTTTAAGGTTTTTTAAATCCTCCCTTGATAGCATTTTAGAGCCAACGGCATTATTATAACAAAAGTATATTTATTTTTAATAAACTATAGAAGTTTCAAGCTATTTAAATAAAAACTTTGAAAAAAAAAAGAAAACTGAATTAAAACTTATCGAAATAGCTAGAAAGATGTAAATCTACTCTATCAAACACATGGTATTCTGGGGAATAACAAAATGTTTCTCCAAAATTTTGACTATTGTTTCCACACTTGACTTCAAGCATTATAAAACGTCTAAAATAAACAATTATTGTTTATTTTCTTCCTTCTCTTTTATTTAAAAAATGGGTTTTTATAGGGTTTTTTTCGAACAAAGTTAATCTGCAGTTCTTTCGCGAGTAAGCTTTGTATAACTTTGATTTACTTTAAAGTTTATGTTTGTATAAAAAATATGAGTCAGCTTAAAAATAATTTGTATTTAAACTATTTGGTCTGTCTGACTATCACAAAAAATGTACGACATTTAACCCATTAATGCCTGACATTTTTTTTCCAAAGATATTTTGTATACTGGTTACAAAGTGTTTAATGGACAGGAGAAATAATTTAAAAAATATCATGCAAACATATTTTTTTGATTAATGAAAAATAGTTCCTAAAACGGGACGCTAGATGCCAGAGGATACATATTTTTTTTTTCCCTAATTTCTTTTTTTCTGCCTACGATATAATATCTAAAAAGACATTTTATAAGAAGAAATAAAAGCAGCAATTAACATAAACTGGGAATCTGGAAAGAATTTTAAAAACTTAGCTTTTTGTTCTTGAGATTGTGAACGATGTAATTCTTGATAAAGATAATATTAAAACTGCTACAGAACACACTTAACAATGGCTATGTGCTGCAATCTGTTAATAATGAATTGAAACAATACCAAAGAAAAATTAAACACTATTATTTGGTTGAAATGTTCATTTTTTGGTAAATTCAGACAGTTTTTGGACCGTCCCTAAAAAGGGACGCTAGGCATTAAAGGGTTAATTATTCCGCTTATTTTCACTACCCTACTCTTTTAACATGCATTTTCTGAAATATTTCGATTCACGCCCTCGTTCAAATCTTTCAACTTCTAAATTAATGAAGGAAAAGTTCCCTTGAACGTGTTTGTTGTCGAACAGCTTGGCGGGGTGGGGGGGGGGGGGGGGGGCTAAGAAACGAATTCGGTCGAACGAATACCCCGCTTAATCGAATCATATTTCTTGGAACCAACAGTATTCGTAAAAGCGGGGCCGACAGTAGAACTTTTCCATAAACATTGAGCTGAACTTAACCTGTTAACCGGGGAATTAGCTATTGCTCAACTCGTTTCACAACGGGGACTTTTTTTTCTCAGCGATACGTAATATCACACCTCAAATAATAAATCACACCTCAGTAAGTAATATCACACCTCAAATAGTAACCAAAAAGTACTTAAGTCATAAATTTATTACTAATAAAAATATATAAACACTGAAATTCACAATAAGAATATTCAAATCAGAAAGTTATTACTAACATGTAAGATACTGAAATGCAGACTAAAATGAATCCAAATTGTGGCAGCTCGAAGCATAGATCATGCAGCGCCCGTTTCCCCGTTAACATCGCTCAAGTTATAGATTAGAAGAACATGAAAATTCATGACGCATCGACAATATGATGGCATATATATAACACTCTAAGATTTAATAGATAAGAACAACGTAGAACGTGATGCGTTCAATATATTACGATTAATTACCATGACGAAAAATTTCGTCATGCCCATTGCTGTAGGCTTTTATGTATGACGAAATATTTCCTCATGCCCATTGCTGTAGGTTTTTATGTATGACGAAATATTTCCTCATGCCCATTGCTGTAGGCTTTTATGTACAGGGTGGTTATAAATTAACAGGAGGTGTTTGGAGCCCTATAGCTCGCGAACTATAGGACGAAATATTGCCGAATTTCGTGATGCCAAATTAGTTTGAAAAATCACCACCAGGGGGAAATTTGGCGCTGTAAAAGTGTATTACACTGAATATCGCGAATTAAACTTGAAAAGATGCTGTATAAAATAATTTCGCCAAGCAAAAATGATTGTGCTTTGCAAATGAGGTTTAATATGATCGCCGTAGAATTTTCTATTAAAAAAAAAATCACCACGAACAAAATAGCGGTCTATTTAACCAAATAGAATGCAATAATTTGTATAAACGTGTTGCGTTTAGCGATCATCTGTAAAATGACGGATTGGGAGCATTCTCATCAAGAAATCCATTCTGATATGTTACGAGCTGCCGTAGAAAATGTTGTGCATCGTATGCAGTTCTTACAACTTTACAATGGCGATCATATCGAAACACATTTGTGACAAAAAAAGTCATTTTTGCAAATAAAATGGATGCATATTTTGTCAGTAGCAATTAATTCTTCGATAATCAGAATAATACACTTTTACAGCGCCAAATTTCCCCCTGGTGGTGATTTTTCAAACTATTTTTTTTTTATTCATGAAATCAAAATCCCATGGTTTAATATGCACGCTCACTAAATTCGGCAATATTTCGTCCAATAGTTCGCGAGCTATAGGGCTCCAAACACCTCCTGTTAATTTATAACCACCCTTTATGACGAAATATTTCGTTAGTCTAGAAAATAAACCCCATCACAATTACTTAGCAGCGTTAAAAGAGTGCAAATCCCATCCTTTGCAAGCATTCAGCGAACGCTTTCGCTCTTTCCTGAGAAGTAACGAAAATGGACCTCCGTTAGTCTGTTTCTGACATGAAGTTATCACTTTCGAATGCGTGTCCATAATTCAGAGATTACGGATCCAAATAAAAATTGGAATTGGATGAAATAAACCTTATATCGTGGCTATATTTCTCAAACGAATCACATCCACGGGATGAACATAAAATTTGTGACCAAATTTTAAAGGAGGTTAGAGGATACGATAACGAGAAAAAATGATTCAGGAACATATGGTTGCAAACGTGATGCTGATGCTAAATGTTGACCCACTCCATGCACACAACATAAAAACAGAACTGGCAAACACGAATGAATATGTTACGGCCAAAGCCCGAAGTTCGGCCACTTCGCACATTGGCCGGGGTATGTGGCCAATGTCCGATGTACTGGAAATGAATTGCGTACATGCGACTTTGGCCGGCCACTTCCCGAAGTGGCCGGAACTCCCTGGCCAATGTGCAATGTGCTTGCTATTCGATGCAGTTGCACTTCCAAGTGCTCAACAAATCGCTGCAAATGTAAAAATAAAACTCTTGTACAATATTCAAAATGTCATAACAGTTCGTCTTGTTGGGTCAAATGTTGATACTCATAATTTTATGTAAGAAACTAATTCAGTAGATAATGTGATTATATTTTTGTTTGTTAGTTTGTTTTCTGCAAGGGAGAGGAAATTTTCATAAGAGGCCATGAATTTTCTGGTATTGTGAGATCTTCACCCTATTACCCACCTTGGCCTTTTTTTCCAATGGACGATCCTAGGTGCCTAAGGCAGGAATTCAAGTGAAACAGGCGATCGCAAATTACAATCGCTACTGAAAATGAATTTCATTAGAACGTTTCTTGATAAAAACATCGTGACGTCAGCCTGACGTTTGCGTGACGTTTACCTATGAAAAACGAGCTAGATAAAACGTCGCAGCCTACTTGGCGAATAAGAGGAGATCAGACTGCTTGTGAGCTCTTATTGGCTCCACCCGTAGTGACGTCAGTGCCAAGTTAAGTTGATGATAATGTAATTCACTTCCAGTAGCGATTGCAATCTGAAGCGATTGCAATGGTGTTTCACTTGAATCCCTGCCTAAGAGTGCGGATTCGTCCCAAAAACTACGCTGTGGCAGTAGCGGATTTTAAGGGGGGGGGCACGGCCCCTCCCAAAGGGATAAAAATAATTTTACGAAATGTTTAATGTTCAATTGCTTTTTAATTTCTCCATACATCACTTTGGTATGCTCTGGGAATAATATAGCAATCAGGCGTTAGACAGGGTAAAAGAATACATGAAACTCAGGGTTTGCGACATCAATGGTACATAATATATATCACGATTCATTCATTAATTCATCTCCGATAGAAAAAAGTGACGATTTCGTTTTGATAAATTTTTGTTTTAAATCATATTGACAGTTGTTTCTAAGTAATACCGTGCATTATTTACTAATTAGGTTAAATAATATTGAATAATTTGACATAATGCTCAATACAGTGTTTCCCAACCTTTTTGAGCTCATCGCCCCCTTCAAGACGCTGACTGACACCTATCGCCCCCCCCCTCCCTCTTAAAAACGATAATTTGACCCAAGTGTACCTCGATATTATTCAAAATATAAGTACCTAACTTTAATTTGAAGTAAAATGTACTCAATAAAGCAATTTTAACCAATCACTTTTAAACTAAAAAAATTAATAAATAAATAAAAATACCTTAATTCTTTTTTTCTTTTACAAAGCCAACTGAAGCATTTGAAGGAAAACATCTAAAATTTTCGACATACTTTTCAAAAAAACATTTTTCAAGAAATTATTTTCTTTTCTACACCAGACTCTGGGGGAACTAAAATCATTGAAAATAAAATTCTGAATTTTAAAATAAATAGACAACTTGAAAATTTATAAAATTAGCAATAAATGACAAAATACTTCCTAAGGTTCATCCAAGGTGCAAGGAGGAAGCTCTTGAACTTTACTTTGAAATTCAATTAGTTTTATTTGAAACTTTAATCTGGATTCAAAAATCGCGAAAAACGTATTAAAGCCTTGTAATTAATTTTTTCGTTAATTAATGTCATCAGAAGACACCACCTAGCTCAAGACACTCTGATCAACTCTGAACAACCGGTTTCTTAAATGTTTACAATTTCGGTTTTCGCTAGTTTTATTTCTAGTGTTTTTACTCTTCTAAATACCCATTGCCCTTTAAAAATTTACCTCCCCTTTGAGGAGTACAATCGCCCTCATGTTGGGAACCACTGGTTTAATAGTTGATCGGCTTAAAATGTTAAAATAATTTTTTTCCGCCACACATTCGAAGTAAATTAGTACTCGTATGTAATCTTTCTGCTCTTTAAATTAGATTAATTGACTTTATGTTTTTTCTCTCCCCTCCCCCGCTTTTTTTTTAATTCAAAGGAACTTTGAAAAAAATTTTAATAAAAAATGTAGGGGGGAAGCACTTTCTACTTTTTTGTGCCCCTCACAAAAACTATTTCTGTATCCACCCCTGCTCTGTGGCAGATATAATGTGATTATCATTAGCATTACGGTAAACAAGCACAAAATGTGACATATGAAAAAGGTCATGACACACAAAATGTGTCACTACCTTTTTTTTTCTAACTTTGGCCGATCGCCTCATGCCACTTCTCGAACTGGCTGGCCGAAGCCCGAAATCAAGGAAAGATCGGACTTTGGCCGGTCATTTTGAGGCGACATTGGCCATTTCGCAAAGTGGCCGGCCAATTCGCGAACTGGCCGACTTCGGGCTTTGGCCATAACAAATATAATACTATACAGACGAGTTAAACTACACATTTGAAGCCAAGTATCTGAGGCCTATTACACTGTAAAAAATGATTGTTATTTTTACAGTATATTATAGTTAATTTTACAGTAATAAACTGTAAAAATGCGTACTTTTACAGTAATAAACTGTAAAAATGTGTACTTTTACATTAATAAACTGTAAAAATGTGTACTTTTACAGTAATAAACTGCAAAATTGCTACTTTTACAGTACTAAACTGAAAAGTTGCAGTAGTAAACTGCAAAATCGCTAATTTAACAGTTTATTGCCGTGCATTTTACAGCTTTAAACTGAAACCTCTGCTGTCAGTATTATACTGTTGTTTTTACTGTATAATACAGCTAAATTTTACGGCAACAAACTGTGAAATTTCTCACTTTACAGTAAGAAACTAAAATTGCTAGTTTTACAGTTTATTACTGTGCATTTTACGCTTTAAATTGGAACCTCGGCTGTCAGTATTATACTGTAAAAACAACAGTTCCTTTTTTGCAGTGTAGATCGTAAAAGAAAGTTGTGGTCAAAAATATTCTACTTGAATTGATATTCTAAGCAATGATATTAATTACCAAAAGACAAATAAGTACAATATAGTTTAGACATACCAGTAAATAAACACTTAAGCGAATACAAAATTCATAGCATGGTTAAAAATGTATCATTTGCCACATAACAGTGAAAACAATTCAGATGATATACGTAATATTAAAAGAAAGAAAAAAACGGAGAGCTTGTCTTCATCGGGTTTTATGGGGAGTTGAAACAAAAAAAAATGCCCAAACGCAGTGGATGAATACCCCTACCAGTGGACAAATGCAGTATTTTTTATTCATTTTCTTTCTGTAAATGTTTAAAAAGAAATTACTTTTGCTGATTCATCTAAGAAACATATCTCCCAACTTTTTTTTTTAAACAAAACGCGAAGTCTTCATTCGCTCATTGATCTACTCTACTAAGGCATAACCATCCAAATTCCAAAACAATACAACAGAGATTGTCCGAGATGCTAATTACAGTAAAAAATACTTGTTACTTCTTTTCACCAGTAAAATATTTAGTTGCACTAATCTAAGAAGGGGCTTAGATGATCACTTACAAGTATTTGAATGCGAGATAATCAAATGAAATTGCAGCGGGATATTGCAGCACTAATCAATCGAAAACGGATGACTGTAGTGATAATTGGAAATCGAAGTACGGAGGAGGGGCATTAACGATTTAAAAGACTAACATCTGTCTGGAGAAAGCAGGAACTGTGTTACCAAAGTGGTTAAGAATTTAAGACCATATGCCCGTTTTCTTACTTACTTCTGCATCTGTGTGGTATATATTTTGTGAGAAATGAATAGTTCGTTGTGGAGTTCATACGTTATGTACATTTTATATTAATCAATTAACAATGCGAATATTATGTTTCTTTAAATAATTATTTTCCGTAGTTTTTGTTTTCATAATATTTCGTTTTAACCCCCAACGCAACAAGGAAGGGGGTTATAAGTTTGAAGTGTTTGTGTATCTATCGATTATGCATCTGTGTCTGTGGTACTCTAGCGTTAAAACGGATGGACCGATTTTATTTTAATTTATATTTATTTATTTATTCATTTTTAAGGAAAGTTGATTGAGAGTATCTGTGTGATATATGTTTTATAAGAAATTGTAATTGAATTTTCTGTATCACTGTAAATTGCATACGTTATGTTAATTTTATAGTAGGCAATTTGCAAAGAGAATATCAAGTTTTTTTTTTTTTAATTATTTTTTCAAGTTTTTGTTTTCGTAATCTTTCTTTTTCCTTTTTTTTTTTCTTTTTTTGAAATTTTAGAGGTTGAAAAAAAAAGTGCAATGAAGGTATAAATTTAACAACACCATAGCCAGAGCGTAGGCATACATGCAAGCAAACACCGAACAACTCGTTATAGCATCCAGACACTGCAGCTTGATTTGACCTTAGCAAACTGGAGCAGTTAAATGTAAATAAATAGTCACTCTCTCTCAAAAAAAAATCACGAAACGCAATCATATTTAATAATTAGTGCAATTTAGCATGATGTACCACCAAGTGGTACATGCGCTAAAAAAGGTTGCGAAACGTTGCTATAAACAATTGAAAAAAAATCTTACTTCTTTTCATCAATAAAAAATTAAGTTACAACAATATATGAAGGGGCTTAGATGGTCACTTACAAGTGTTTAAATGACATTGCAGCAGGATATTGCAGCAGTAATCAATTGACAACGGATAACAATCGTGAGAGTTGGAAATCGAAAGACGGAGGAGTGGCATTAACGATTTAAAAGACTAACATCTGTCTGGAGAAAGAGGAGCTGTGTTACCAAGGTAGTTAAGAATTCAAGAGCAGCTGCATCTGTGTGGTGTATATTTTGTGAGAAATGAATAGTTCGTTGTGGAGTTCATACGTTATGTACATTTTATATTAATCAATTAACAATGCGAATATTATGTTTCTTTAAATAATTATTTTCCGTAGTTTTTGTTTTCATAATATTTCGTTTTAACCCCGGACGCAACAAGAAAGGGGGTTATAAGTTTGAAGTGTTTGTGTATCTATCGATTATGCATCTGTGTCTTTGGTACTCTTGCGTTAAAACGGATGGACCGATTTTATTTAGTATTTTATTTTAATTTATATTTATTTATTTATTTTTTAAGGAAAGTTGATTGAGAGTATTTGGATGACATTAATTAACGAAGACATTATTTTAAAACCATAAAAACGTTTTTCGCAACTTTTGAAGGGAAAGCATACTTGGAAATTTAAAACGATAGTACCAAAAGAAAGGGGGAAAAAGTATTCGTCTGATAGAACGTGCTTTTAACTTCCATGTAATACAGAACTCGAATAACAACGTTGTTTAGCAAATGCGGCTAAGCCTTTATTTACGCAATCGGAAACCGATGTTATTGTTTCTGACAAGAAAAAAAACTCAATGATTTAGAATGTTTATACGTTGCCAGTTCGTTTTTATATTTATTAAAATACTTGTAATTGATTTTAGGATAAGGATTTTTAAAAGGATTTTCAATTTTTCCTCTTTATTCTGCTACTATCAAATTTTACCAGTAAGGATTATCTTCTCTTTTTTGTTTTTACCCTGTCCTTTCGACAACAATTAAATATATTCAAATTTAAAATGGTTTCCGACCAGTGAAGTATATGAGGTCGGTAATCAGAGTCGAAGTTTTTTTGTTTTAGATTTGTAATTTAATAAATATAAAAGTTTTGAAATAGTGCTTGTTATTTTGAAATTTAAGAGATTAAAAAAAATGAAATAAGGGAAAAATGTAATCGCCAGAGCTTAGAAAGATATGCAAGCAAACACCGAGCAGCTCGTTATAGCATCCTGACACTGCAGTTTATTTTGACCTTATCATTCTGGAGCAGCCATATTCAATCTAGAGATAAATGAAACATCATGAAAGAGCTGAATATAACTACTCATCGGTATTGACTTTTACTAAAGATTTTGTCTTTACTTTTCGAGGTAGACGAGGTATTCACGAGCCTCTCACTATACCTCTACATTTATGTTTTGATTCAATTTTTGAGCAACTCCATTATAACTTGGGCCAATAAATGAAACATACTAATAAACGTGGAACCGTTTCGTTCGGTGTAAAAATAATAAAATTAAGGTTAATTCTTCTAAGTGCCACATAATAAAGAGAAACACTAAAAAGTTTTATAATATAAAGATAAAAGAAAATGAGAGTTTAAACACAAGAAAAATCTTTTTTTGCTCCTGTTGAAGTTGAACATAACCAAATAGCTGAACATAAAAATATTTGCAATAGAGATGAAGCTCCTAACATAAACTCATCGGACACTCATTTTCATCCGAATGCCTCGCATTCTAAGAAAATGATTCTTTAGAAATGATTCTTTTTCCGAATCAGAATATAATAATTTTCGGAAATACATTACATTGAAAAAAATGCATTTAATTTTCAAGAATGAATTTATACCGCATTTATTAAAACACACTGATTGCACTTATTATTTACTTAACTTTTAGAATGAAATTATTTTTCTCTCGTTAAAGTAAATCAAAATTAGAACTGAAATATGTTTTTAAATTATGCTTTCGACTAGCATAAATACATTCCTAATGTTAATTAAGAAATACCTTCATGAATATTGAAGTAGAATTTCGCTTTAAATGTTCCATAACTTCACTACGAAAAATTTTTTTTGCCAGATGTATAAATATTAAATGCTTTATGTTACAAAAACGTATTTTTAAACTTTAGAATTACAATTACGTGGATATATCAGTCTCAAAAGTCCATATTTATTTCAAAATATCTACCCACCAAAGTTCTCAGGCAAGGAAAAAATTTTAATTTTTTTACAAGATTAAAATGTTTGATTTTCTTCTAAACATTTAGTTTATTCTCTACTTTGATTTGCAATAAGGATTTTGTTGGTTCTATGTAAGCTTATATGACACTTCGGTTAATTTTTTCAATTTTATGTCAGATTTTACCTAATCTGCCAATGGAAATAAGCTGTATTTTTTCAGAAACGTCGCATAAATAAACACTTTTCATAGCATGTATTAAAAGAAAGTGACAACAGGACTTTTAACAAATAAAAACACAGGGTGTGTTGGAAAGATACACGAGTTTAAAACTGTAAAAAAACAGTAATATGACGCAAAACTAGCAATTTTACAGTTTATCACTCTAAAACTAGCAATTTATCCCTGTAAAACTACCAATTTTACAGTTTATTACTGTAAAATTAGCAATATAACCATAAAATTAGCTGTATTATACTGTGAAAACAACAGTATAATACTGGCAGTAGAGGTTCCAGTTTAAAACTTAAAAATGCACAAATTAATTAACTGAAACTAGAAATTTTACAGTTTATTCCTCTAAACTTACTGTAATAGCTGTATTGTACTGTAAAAACAACATATTTTTTTACAGTGTAGAGATAACTACTGGATCAGAAAAATTATCTTAAAAGACTTGAAATAATGAGCAATTTACCATAAACAACGAGAAAAAAGCCTTTTTAGAACATCTGATTGCAAAACAGAAATTTCAAACATACACGCGACAAGTGTATGCGAAACTTAAACAATTTTTGAGGGTTTTTTTTTTTTTGTTATCTGAGATACATCCATACGTACGCACAAAAATACACACAACCCGAGCTTTCTTGTCAAAATGGATTCGAGGGCAATAAAATCGTATTTTGATTGTCAATTTAACACCAATACATACATACATAACGTACAGACATTGTGAAAGAGCTAGCAAAATTCCTTCAGAGATAATTTAATAGAAACTTTCGTTTAATTTAGAATAAAGGCAGTGCTTAATTTTCTTTGCACAAGGAACCCAAGTAGCATCAACTCATCGGATTTTGCTCAGCCGATCAACAAACTACTCGTAAACTGATCCTGTAACGCACGATGACATCGTTCCGATCAGTATCCGAGCACGGTTTTCGATGAGCTACTTTTCATCGGAAAGCGATATCCTTCCGATCAACTTTCCCGATGAAAATAAGATGAACTATATTCCATCGGAAAACGATATCCTTCCGATCAAGTTTCCCGATGAAATTCCTCGGCACGGGACTGTTCTGCTCGTAAATTGCTCCAAATCTCATCGTATTCTCATCGGATTTTGCTGCTCGGATTCTGCTCGGCCGATAAGACATATTGGATCATCGGCCGATGAGAATTTCATCGGGTTTCGATGAATGGCCGATCATCGGCCGATGAGATGATGCTGCTAGGGAAGTAAGAGGAGCGTACTCTTATGAAATCCGTATTAATATAAAATTTTAACAATTATGACTTTCCGGATAGTCCAAGCTTTCGGAAATTCGAGGTGGCCTGAGCCCCAATTACCTGGGATTTTCTAGACTCTACTGTATACACATATGTGTCAGGGTGTATATTTTTACCGATCTTACGAAAAAAAATTATCAGGCATATTCAAAACACAATCGGATATTTCAATGCAGAAAATATATTATAAACATCGAGAACACTAAACACTACTCATAAATCAAATAATTTCAAAAGTTTCTTGCGTGAAAAAAATCCTCAAAAATGTTATTTGAAAAAGTGCAAATTTCGAAAATCAACCTGCTTAGTTCCAGCCTTGAAATAATAAATTTATTACTTAAAATTGATTTCAGCTTCTTTTTTTCCACGCAATGAGTGAAAACAGCTACGTTACTTCCATTGCACAAAAAATTAAAATCTAAGTTCCAAAGACTCAGTACAAAAAATTATCTTCAAAGAAAAAAAATAAAACAAATCCCCAGAGAAATCTTAGAATTGACCTAGATTTTCTAGTCACCCAAATATCTGTAATAAGTTGTCTGTGTATAAAGTACAAGGTAAATCATAGTATGTATTGTCAATAATCATCGCGACCTCGAAGAAGGGATAGGCTTTGTGTGCTTTTTAAAAGTCGTAAAAATACATTGCCAAACAAAAATCCTCATTAACTGCACAAATGCTCAAATAATAACGACTTTACAAAACTAGCCATCATTAAACAAGTTATATCGCGCATTTCAAAACTTTATTTTGTTTTTATTTTAGTATTTTTACGAACACAAATCAGAACAGATTGTTCAGACCTACTAACTCTGCACTAGTTTCGCAACTGACATTTCGCAGTAAGTGCTGAAAAAGAAATTCTCGTAGAAGTTTGCTTAATGAGCACTTTTCTTTTTTTTAACTATTTCTCTTAGATCTTTCTTTTTCAGCTGCCTTTACCATCATCATTTGTATTTTATTGCCTTTAAAATATGAAAAGACAGTAAGGTATATCATAGAAACAATAACAAAATACAAAAAAAAAATAATAATGCCGAAAAACATTATTTATTTACGTGTTTTTATTTTTTCTTTATTATAAATACCAAAAAGAAAAGTTTTAATCCAAAAAATGTATTACATTGGTTACGACACAAAACTGCATGGGGGCTCGTCTAACTATTATCAATAGTAAAAACAGTAAATATCATAGAAATGCCAGGCATTGGGTGAAATGAAAGCAATAAGCAATATTTTCTCCTCTAAAATTTCACGTATTTAATAACTAATTCATTTAGTATAATACACGAACCAGTTACAATGAAGTATTTTTCAATTAATATACAGCACATACCACGTTCTTCACAATGACTACTGAAGAACATTGTAATTGCATCTGTTGAATAAGTTTCTTTTGCTGAGGACAACTCTTTTAACAGATGTATTTTTATAATTAACAATGAGAACTGTTGGCACTTGTAAGCGAAAATTATTAGAGCATTTGCTAAAGTGAGCAAGGAGTAATTTTATGAAGGGAATGCTTGGAATGTTAAAATGAAAGATTTGGGAAGTGGTCTTTAAAGTAAACTTTGTAAAGGGGAAATGTTGCACTTCGCTCTCTGATTTTGAATATAAATCTTAATATATAAAAATTACGTGTCCCTGTTTGTGGCCAATAGACTCCTCAGCTACTGAACAGATTTTAACCAGATTTTGCACGCAGTTTCAGTTTAGTTCAACTTAAATGATAGGATAGTTTTTATCTAAATTTAGGATCGCAATATATTTTTTATTGCAAATTATCTATTTAATTAAAATGTCTTATAGACTAAGCCTTTTTTGACACCTCCATAGCTGAGCGACATAAAGCACACGTTCTGGCAGCTTCCGGAGCACTGTAAACAGGTTGTAAGTTAGCGGTGCGTTGAGTGTTATTTGACTTTTTTGTGAAGTAAATTATAAACAAACGCGTTACTTCCCTTGAAATTTATATGTGGAGAGGTGAAAAGCGCTTGGTGGGATAGCTCCTGGACTGCATTTAAGTGGCTGTTTTTCTTACTACTCTTATATGTACAAAAGTTTGTTTGGATGGATTTATGGATGGAGCAGTCAGTTGATAAGCAGTCCGAAAAAATTATATTTTTAACTAAGCCTTTTTTTTAGCCTACTTTCCCGTTAAAAATAAAAGAGACGAAAAAAGCATTAAAATTGGCTTAATGCATCTAAAAAATGTCGCCCAAGTCCCAAAAATATCGCCAAGTCCAAAAAATATCGCCAAGTTCAAAAAATATCGCCAAGTAAAAAAAAGTCAAAAAGAAACAAAAAAATGAAATAAATATCGAAAAATTAAAAATTTGAAAGTAGGGTATTGAGATGGGGAATTTGTGTGTCGGTCTGTCGGTCGGTCTGTCGGTCTGTCTGTCCCCCCCTAATAACTTTTGAATGAACATTCCGATTTGGACGAACTTTTTTTTGTTGGAAAGATCTCGGCGAGTACAGTTCATTCCCATATTTGATTTTTTGATTTGAACAATTTTTGGTTCAACTTTGAGCCGTTCAAACAACCGGTCCCGCGATACTAAATTTTGAATGAATAGTCGGATTTGAACAAACTTTTTTTTGTTCGAAAGATCTTTTCAGGGATACTTCATTCCCGTATCTACATTTTCGATTTGAACAATTTTTCGTTCAACATTGAACCGTTCAAACAAGCTCTCACCCCTAATAACTTTTAAGTGAACCGTCCGATTTAAACAAACTTTTTTTTGTTCGAAAGATCTCGGCAAGGATACTTCATCCCCGTTTTTAAATTTCCGATTTGAACAATTTTTCGTTCAACATTGAACCGTTCAAACAAGCCCTCACACCTAATAACTTTTGAATGAACAGTCCGATTTAAACAAACTTTTTTTTTGTTCAAAAGATCTCGGCAAGGATGCTTCATTACCGTATTTAAATTTTCAATTTGAACATTTTTTTCGTTCAACATTGAACCGTTCAAACAACCTTTCCCAACCTAATAATTTTTAAGTGAACCGTCCGAATTGAATAAACTTTTTTTTGTTCGAAAGATCTCGGAGAGGCTCATTCCTATATTTCACTTTTCAATTTGAACCATTTTTCGTTCAATGATGAACCGTTCAGAAAAAATTTTAACATGAGCGCCTACGGAGAAATTTAAATTGAATGTTGATTCTGAACTTCAAGGCGGATTTCCTTCAAACTAACTTTGTAAGAAAATGGTTTTGATAAATAATGTATTGTAAAGTACTTTTCTGAATAATCTTCTGTGAGGACTCTGATTCCGACTCCGACTCCGCAAACATGGCGGAAATGCAGGCTCAGAAAAAATGACTGACTGGGCAGACGATTTTCTGTTTATTTATTTATTTGTTTTGTTTAATTTATTTTTTTTTTTTTTTTATCAGACCATTTTTTTTTTGTCAACAAAAATTTTTCATTCACGAGAGCATTTTATTCCTTATTTATATTTAACAACTGGCAACGGATTAAAAATGAAATTCAAGACATTTTATTAACGAACGAGTTTTTTTTCTTTCTTTGATAAAATGTGTTTTGAAGTTCTTTGTACTTTTATTTTATTTATTTATTTTTTTTTCTTTTGAAAACGATTGTGGAATTTTTCTACGGAAGAACTATAACAGTTACATTCTTTAAAAGGTGCGACAAAACTTTATTAACTCGTTTATTTACTTTTTACGTGTCTATTTTATCTGATGAGAGGGGTATATTTTGCTTTCAGAAATCAGCTTTAAGTGCTATAAAGATATGTTTGACATAATTTTTAGTTTCAGATAATCAAGAGAATATTGATCAGATGCTAATGCCGATGTCGATGTACGGGAAAGTAGGCTCGTTTAGTTCTTGCCATAGAACTTCTTGTTGAGCCTCTGTTGCTGGGCGACATAAAGCACATGTTCTGACAGCTTCTGGAGCGCAGTAAAATAGGTTGCAAATACAGAAACAATAATAGATGATTAATGTGGGTACTTTTTTTTTTGTATTTTCGAACAAAAAAACTTAATAAAATTTAAAATTTGCTTATTTATTGCCTTTAAGGCGGAACAGAGTTCGCCGGGTCAGCCAGTTATAACATATATTTCGATTACGGTTGAACTATGCACAATAGGCAATTTATGGAACAACTGTATTACAAACTGTGAAACTAGCAATTTTAGTTTCTTACTGTAAAGTTAGAAATTTTACAGTTTATTGCCGTAAAATTTAGTTATATTATAATGTAAAAACAATACTGGCAGCAGAGGTTCCAATTTAAAACTGTAAAATGCACGGTAATAAACTATGAAATTAGTAATTTTCCAGTTTCTTGCTGTAAAATTAGCAATTTTTACAATTTGTTACTATAAAATTAGCTGTATTATACTGTAAAAACAACATTCATTTTTTATAGTGTAGGAATGTTGCACACTATACTAGAATGCAACTTCACTTGAAACTGAACGTCACTACGGACGGAGCTATTAAGAACTCATAAGCAGTCAGCGATCTCCTCTAATTCGCCAAGTAGGCTGTGACGTTTTATCTAGCTCGTTTTTCATAGGCTAACGTCACACCGACGTCACGATGTTGTTGTCAAGAAAGGTTTGCAGTGTAGCATAAAGTAAGTCTCAAACGTCAGTCTAGTTTTGGGTAACGTTACGTTATTTAAGAGGTTTCCATCATTTTTCTGGGAAAATCATGTATCTAGGTAACATTTTCATGAGATTGCTGCATGAAGCAT
The DNA here is from genome assembly GCA_038373865.1 of Uloborus plumipes. Lineage (NCBI taxonomy): Eukaryota > Metazoa > Arthropoda > Arachnida > Araneae > Uloboridae > Uloborus > Uloborus plumipes. The sequence continues at coordinate 30,094 of JAXGGA010003523.1, read as the reverse complement.
GAATATAAGTTGCTCAACTCAAAGTTGCCAAAAATAAGTTTAGTTAGTATGTTAGTTCCAAAATAAATTATGTAATTTTATGTTTTGCATTCAGACTAAGTGAGAGCTAGCAATGTTGGCCCTCCACTTGATAAAGGAAAACAACAGAGTTAGGACTCTAGAGTTGAAGGCAAATAGTAAGTAGTTCGTTATTTGTTTGTAAGTCTGGTTTTGGCTGTAGTTGAGAAACTGTTAATTTGTGGAAGTGGTTTACATATATGTGTAAATTTAATCAAAAAAATTAGCTATCTATATCAAAATAGTTTCTTCTAGTAAAGTTTCTTTCAAAGCAAATCAACCATTCAGTAGAGTCACTAGTGTCTTTCAGTTTCATTTTTAATTATTTTATGCTGAACTAAGACAAGAGGAAAAGAACTTAGATTGGGTCGTAGTACAAAATAATTATAAGGACCCAAACATTTGGATAAGTAGCGGGATATCACACATAAACACGACACTCAAATAAGTCATAACTAAGTTTTTATTTAAATTTTTAAAAACAGTCGAGCATGCTCATTATAATATCGGTTAAAAGAATATATCTCTTAATTTAATACATTTTTAATGTACCAAAACGTTGAACTGTATTATTTTAATCCCGTATGTTGGGATATCCCGCTTATTAGAATATTTTTTCGTGGAAAAATGGCTATTCTATTAAGCGGGCTTGACTTTTTAAATATCTGACAAATTAATTTAGAGAAAGCACACTAGTTTAGAGTTTAGTAAGCACTGTTGAAAATTGAACTGAAAAGGGATCTAGTTTTTAAATTCTGATAAAGGAACTTAAAACATGCATACATGTTTTTTTTTTTCCATCGAGAATAAGTTTTTTCAGTTAAACTTAACAGTAAAAATAAGGATGTTAATATATATTCCTTATTAAATTAAGAAAGAAGAATTTTTTTTAGAAAAAAGGGCTTAATAGCGAAATAGCGTGCAGTGATTATAATTCTCTTTTATGTCGAACTACTTTCCTCGTTTTCGATGGCACTTTAACTAGAATATAGTTAGTTTATGGAGCTTTTTTCTCTCTTTTCTTTTTGTGCTTTGTATATTTCCTAGCAATTTTTCGTTTTTATTACTCGTTTTATGAGAAAATCTCTTTTTTTTAAAGCGAAAATAGATACAGATAAATGACAAATATTTTTTAAATGCTTGTATTAAGCTTAAATTTAAATTTTAAATAGTACCAGCAGGAGTTTTCCCATAATATACTTTACATATACTAAAACAGGGATGCCAAACCTACGACCCGCGGACCACATTCGGCCAGCAAAGCTGATCCCTCTGGCCCATTGTTTTGTTTTATGTTTCAAATCAAAAAGCATGGTTAATGGCAATGTTACAAATTGGGAGCAAAATATTCAGAAATTGGTTTCTAAAAATTAACTCATTTAATAAAAGAAGCCGCAAGAAATAATAACAAAAACTATTCCTTTCTTAATTTCCATTTATTTTCCTTATTTTTTCCTGTTATTAAGGAAATTCTACGTTTGCTCCGACCCTCGAGATTCATGTTACCCTCAGGTGCGGCCCTCACGTACATTGTAAAAAATGAATGTGTTTTTTACAGTATAATGCAGCTAATTTCATAGTAATAAACTGCAAAAAATGCAAATTTTGCAGTGATAAACTGTAAATTGCCAATTTTACAATTTACCATTGTAAATTTTACAGCTTATTACGGTGCAGTTTACAGTTTTAAACTGGAACCTCTGCTGCTAGTATTATACTGTTGTTTTTACAGTATAATACAGCTAACTTTATGGTAATACCCTAGCAGCATCATCTCATCGGCCGATGATCGGCCATTCATCGAAACCCGATGAAATTCCCATCGGCCGATGATCCAATATGTCTCATCGGCCGAGCAGAATCCGAGCAGCAAAATCCGATGAGAATACGATGAGATTGGGAGCAATTTACGAGCAGAACAGTCCCGTGCCGAGGAATTTCATCGGGAAACTTGATCGGAAGGATATCGTTTTCCGATGGAATATAGCTCGGCTTATTTTCATCGGGAAAGTTGATCGGAAGGATATCGCTTTCCGATGAAAAATAGCTCATCTAAAACCGTGCTCGGATACTGACAGGAACGATGTCATCGTGCGTTACAGGATCAGTTTACGAGGAGTTTGTTGATCGGCCCAGCAAAATCCGATGAGTTGATGCTACTTGGGTAAACTGCAAAATTGTGGTAATTAGTTGAAAAATTGCTACTTTACAGTAATATACTGTAAAATTGCTAATTTGCAATTTATTACTGTGCATTTTACAGTTTTAAACCGGAACCTCAGTTGTCAGTATTTTACTGTACAAACAACGGTTTATTTTTTGCAGTGTAGAAAAAGGTTACGCACCACTGTACTAGAGCACTTATTGATTGTAACAACTATTTAGTTCATACAAGAAAAAACAAACTCGCCGACATGTGACCCAAACCCAACAATGTATAATATTTTGAAAAAGAACACCAAAAATCAATCTTATACATTACACAGAGAGGAAGATAGCTTTTTTTTTTAATATGGTCAGAATGGAATAAAAACTACTGCGAACCTGCTATATTATTCCGAATATGAAACTAGAAAATGTTCAAGAACTCAATTTTAAATGCAAAAGAAAAGGGGATGAAAACCTAAATGATCTTTTACAATGCCTCATTTACTATTTTTAAAATAATGACGGGCATTAAATTAAGCACTTGAATACTTCTTTTAAATGGAAAGCAATGGAACACACCTGACTATGAAACTGTTATATTATGTAGGGGGCATTGAAAGCAGTAAAATTTTATTTTCTTTACTTAGTCTCCCATACAAACTAGAAGAATTCCAAAATGATTATTCTATTTTATTTTTTTTCCAAATATGTGTTTCCTTTTCCCCCTTTAGCATTATTTTATTTCATTGCGGGAATAGAGTTTCTGTAGCATTGGAACTAAGCTGTATTTTACATCAATGTTTGAATTATGGTATCATTGATAAACCTAAATGTATAATAACTAGTTACCCGTGAATTCACACTAGAAATTTTGTTACCCATGCTAAGAAAATATTTCGTTAAAACACCATATGTAAACGTTAACATATTCACTGAATAGAAACTACCGCAATCGATTACTTACGAACTAATTGATATAATTTTAAAACTGCACAATAGTTCATGGATTTGTGCGCCTTCATGGACTTGCAATCTTTAAAGAGTTATTAAATATTTACATTTCGTTAGTCAATTGGACAGCAAGAAAATACTAAAGCAAAATGTATAAACATATAAAAAAAGTAACCAATTAAGATATCATCACGAAACACAATTCTAAGTACATGTAAACCATTCAGACAGCTTACAATAAAAGGATTAAGCAAAATACACAATGGAAGATTTTTTTTTACTTTTGATTTTCATACATTTTTCTGCAGTTATATTACTTTTACCGTTATTTCTGCTCTCTAGATGGCAAAACAGGTTCACCTTTAAACAACGCAAGCAAAACTTTGCAAGTTAACTGAAAGAATTTCTCAAAAATTCAGAATTTTATTTTATTTTTTAAGCGTAATATTTCAAAAAACAGCCGAAAATATAAACTTCTTTCTTTCCACTCTTTACTTTCCACTTATAATGGTGAAAAAAAATCTTTAAAATTATACTTTACTTATGAAGTTTAATGATACACTTTTTTTTTTTCTCATTCCCCTTCCCTTCCAAAAAACATGTCCCCCTATCTGATCACTTGTTAAAATATAATTGCAAGGAGCGTAAATAAATATTCTTTATTTTAATCATGATAAATTAAAAAATATCTTTATGTATCGATTGATAAGATGATTAATATATATGGGAATAAAGCGAAAACCTTACAAGCAGAACCTTTTGCAAAATGTAGTCGCATAGCTTTTTGATATGAGCATGTTTTTAAAATTATTACCTTTCAAATTATTTGCGGAATAAGCATATTACTCCGGGAAATTAAGAAAGACAAAAACATTTAATGGCATTTCATAATGGTTTTTAAATTCTAATAAAGTAAATAATTTCCTTTCTAAAACAACTTGAAAACTAATTTAAAAAAACAGTACATTAAATATTAATTTGTAGTTGTGTGTAAAAATGCTAACATAAAATTAAAACTCCTACCCACAATTGCTATTTTCAAAGGAAAAAATGAAATTCCTTATATATCTCAATGCAGTTTAAAAACAAATAGCCATTTGATTAAAAGCACATTCCACACTTTTTATCACAAAAAAAAAAACGTTTTTCTGCGCCTACATATATTTTCGCTTCAAAGAACTATTTATTCTAAGAAATATTTTTATTACATGAATTACCTTCGATATTTTTTTAATAATAATTGCTCGTTGAATCAGAAATCACAAACAGTTTTTGGTGAATATATATTCTCATTACTTTTTTATTTTCATCTAATATTAACATATTTTATGCTTTTGCATCATAAATATTTTTAATTGAGCTCCACAAGATGTTTTTCCGAGATAACCTTTTTTTTTTTTTTGGATTTACTTTTTGCCTCAAACACGTATAGTGTATCGTATGACCTATACAAGAAACTGTACTATTAAATTGCATTCCTGTAGTTTTTTTTTTCTTTTTTTCTAAATAAGATGTTTTTCGGAGATTTTTTTTTTTTCCTAGCAGGATTAATATGTGGTAAGACTTGAGCATTAAAGAAGTTGATAAAAGAGTTTTTAGACAGTATCTTTCTGATATCACGTCTAAAATATAATTTTAAAATACTGCATCCGATGCTAGTTTAATTATGAGATTACATGTTAATTTTACCTACTTTTTGGCACCAGGGACTTTTTTTGATTTTCACTCGATTTCACTTTATTTTTGTTAATTAAACGTACAGTCTTTTATTTTACACTATCAAAGTTCTATAACAATTCACAGAAAAGTAAAAATTATCTTTCAAAAACAAATTGACAGACACAGACCAAGGCAATGTTAAATTTTTGCATCTGATATATAAAAAAGGTTTTGGAACTTTTACCACTAATTCTTAATGTTTCTTTCTTTAAAACATGCACCTTATACTTGCCTATGTATGATATAGTAAATTTATGAATTCTATATGTAACACTATGTAATATGAGTAACTAATGTATCTAGTAAACTTTCTTACGCATTTATACCTAATAACTTATGCACTTTTTGTTTAAACATTAGATTAGCTTATATACTCTTTTATTTTTAGAATTTTCAGATTGCGTCTCGAAAGAGTGAGCCACATTTTTTACATGAGTCTGACTTTTCATATAAATTGGGAAAAAAATTAGGTCATTTTTCTTCCCTGGCTAGCCAAACAAGTATCAAAAAATGTTTTTATCCCAAAAAGGATTTTATGACTTCCTAATTGGGTCATTTTTTTGCGATTTGGAGGTTTTTTTTTTTTTTTTTTTAAGATTTTTTTTTTTTTTTTTGCAATTTTATAGCCCTCCCAACTGCAATGTGATTTGTTTTCTCTGAAATAAATGAAAAGGTATACCAGTTTCAGCAATATAGTGATTGTTTGTGATAGCTACTAAATTTTTATTTTCGGATTTTCATTTTTACTTATAAAATTGAAAAAAAAAAAAAGGCTAAAACGCAAAAAAAAACTTAACCAAGACAGAACCGTTCCATTGAACATAAACACCTACCTTCACAGCAATAGGCAGCTTATGCTCCTAAATTCTACCAATAACAGATCTGGAAAAAGTCAGGAAGGTATCCCGCTAAATGTTTGTCAGTAACCTTCGTAAAGAGTTCAGAAACATTCCCGATAAAAACCAGTTTACGTTACTGCAATAAATCAAGATCTTTCCATAAAAGCTTAGAGAAGTTTATAATAACAGTTCGACACCTTCCTTTTTTTACAACTACATTTGCATAAAATAAGAATACAATTGGTCCACGTTAAATGTATATCAAAGAATAAGTATCAATTAATAACATAAAATTGCTTTAGTACAAGCAAGGCTTCACTAGATAGCGTTTCATACAGGTTGTATCATTACTCAGAACATCAATGGTAAAGATTTGCCCGCTAGAGAGCGCTTAACAAGGACCACCCAAATGTTTGTTTACATTTATTATCATATTGTTTCCGCTGTAAAAAGTGATGTTTATCCTATCTTTATTATATCTTAAAAAATATTGATATAGTTAACTGAAGTGGAGTACAGAGTGAATTGATGCCGAAGGCCTTATTAGTACTGCTTTTTAGGGGAAATAAATTCCCCTTTCAGGTAAAGTTGTTCACAACTTATGATTCAGTCATACGACATTCATTCATCTGTTTAATTTCTTTGAATTAACAACATATAGCAATGGCGTTCAATTTTGAAATCTCTGCGTTAATAAAATATACGCTTAAATTCACCGACGATAAATAAAAAATGTAGCAATGAAATAATATTCTTCTAATTTACTATTTTGTTTCATTATTGTTGCTCACACGATCTTAATTGCTACGCAAAAGTTCAGGTGTTCATTTTGATGGCGTTGACGCATCAGAGCGATAAATGGCGAATCTATTCGTCGAGACATTTCATTTTTTCATTTTGATGCCCCAGAATGAAATGTACCGTAATGAAGCGATGGTGTGCAACGGAAAGACGATTGAAAACAAAACATAATAATTTTTTTAGTAACAACGAAATGAGCATATATATTAGCTTGGTACTAAAGAGCAATACAAGTACGAAAAAAATAAACAAAACTACAATATTGCGACTGTATCATGGCGAAATGTGGACTGAATTTTAAAAAGTTCTATGGCAACCCGTTGGTAGTATTGGCTCGCTTAGCGAATATATTTCGCCATTTATAGCTCTGCGGTGGCAGTGTCGTTTCATAGTTAATTAATAATTAGAACCAATTAAAATGAAAAATAATTCGCTAACTAATTAAAATAAGCTGTTAAAATGCAGAGTAAACCAACAAATAAAACAAGCTATTAAATAACGTTTAAATATACTAAAATAGAATTGAATGCCAAATTGTAAAATTGTCGCAAACAAATTAACTTTTAATTTTGTCTTTTATTATCTGATTTGTATATAATGATGGTTACCATAAAATTCGAAAGATGTCGCAGGATAAAGATCACCGTTTTTATCCCAAGGATTTTGATCAAATGAAACAGCATGTATAAAACGCTATCTAGTGAAGCCTTGGCACAAGTGATGCGTGACATATATAGAAACACATCTTTAAACATAATTAGATTACCCTTTTCTCTCTTTCAAATGATTCCAAAATGAGAATAAATCATAGTGTTAATGAACATTGCTGATTGGGATGTTTTTTTTCTACATAACGTCGAACTGACATTTTTTAGTCATTAATGCAATCTTTTTACTTAGATCATCATAATAAAGTCCTTATGTCAGATTTTTTGTCATTAAATAGAAAATTAGATAACAATGACATAACTACGTGAGAAAAAACGCATAGTTAACTCAGTCATCTCATACATTTAGAAAATACAGCAGAGTCTTGAACATCCGAAATCTAACTAGTTCTCAAGCTATCTCGGATTACTAAAAACTCAGACTATCCAGGAAAAAAATTTTGCGAAGAAAACTCTTTTGGGTCTTCATAAGGATGTAAAACAATGTTAATTTCAAGTTGTTTTGCAGATCAAGTTATCATTTCCGAAGTATATCTTGATATATCTCAAGTAATAAAAACATACAGTATAACCTCGATTTAACGATTGCCTATGGACTGTAAAAAATTATCGTTAAATCGAGGATATCGTTAAATCGAGAAAGCATACTTATAAGTTAAACGGATCAAACTATTGATAATTAAGTGAACGCTTAAACATACGTTATTTTGCTTCTTTGAGAAAACTGCGCATTTATATTATTTCCAAAGTTATTTCATCGATCTTTGTTTTCTCGTGTTGAGAAAATTTCACCTTTTTCGACCTCATATTTTTTGAATGATCACTCTCCTCTCAAGGTGCTAAAAAATTTTGTTTGGAATGCTAGAAGTTTGGACGTTACTGAAGGATGAATCTTTTTACTATTGGAACATGAGGTCTCATGCTGTTGCAAGTAAAATAGTTATAAAAATATTTTAAACATATATTACTGTATTTTTGACGAGAGATAATTTCGCCCTGCCCTATATCATCGTTAAATCGAGGAAAGCTATCGTTAAATTGAGGACGTTTTAACATTAAAGTCAAGGCATATGAGTCGGGACCAATGAAATGTATCGTTAAATTGGGGAAATCGTTAAATCGGGTATCGTTAAATCGAAGTTATACTGTATTTCATAATATTTGGCAAATTTTAGTGGCACCGACTTCTCAATACTTTTTTTATTATTATTTTATCGTACGAAAAAAAGGAAATATTATAACTACAAAATACTCCTATTTTCAGATTTAAATGGAAAGCATCTTTTTAGCTATTAAAGATACATCTAAAAATTTTAATAAACACACCTAGAATGAACCGAAACCTCGGATTTTTGCAACTCGGATTTTCGAGACTGCAGTTGATTTCGAACACAATTACTAAAAACCTAAGCATAAGAATGAGATTGATTTTCTAATCTCTCTCTATCTCCTTATCCCGCTCTCTATTTCTCCTTCTGTTATCTCTCTCTCTCTCCTTATCCCGCTCTCTATTTTTCCTTCTGTTATCTCTCTCTCTCTCTGCTGTGGCTTCTACACCTCATCAATTAGAATATTCTCTTTATTTTTAGGATGTTTATAACATTACACGACAGCTACCTGTTTTACTAAGACGGCTCCTAGGGCAGTTAAGCGAATACGATCAAAACTATAAGAAGCAACTAGTTGACCAGCTTATTTATTTACAATTCTTGCACAGCTACAGTATCCAAAAGCTGCATAAGCCCCATTTAGGGGAAAGTCAGTCTGTCCCGACCGTAAGCTAACTGAAGGCGAAACCCTTAATAAATACATTGTATTTCACTTAAAACTGATAGCTAAAAATATTTATAACGACAATGAGAAGACCTATTACAACTTGTATTAATTCAAGAAACGTTTTCGTAAAGAAACTTGATATTCAGAGAAAAGAGGTAGAAATGAGCAAAATTCGGGAAATATTCCAAAATATTTATCGCTATGCGTAGTAGTTTTTTTCGTAATGTGGATCAACGTACCCCGTACTAGGGGTGCGACATCGAAGGCAAAACATCGATGTTTCAAGACATCGATGTTTCGAAATTAAGACATCGATGGTGTTGATACATCGACCGAAAAACATCGATGTTTTCAAACATCGATGTTTCAAAACATCGATCTTTTTTTATAAAAAATACTTACACATTTAAATGTACAGTAATACAGTAACTCCCCAATACATTGCACCTCTTTATATCACTCAATTAGATTTATCTTTTGTCTCCTGAAAAACATCAGCCACATGATATCGATGACAAAATACTTTTTAGAAAACTTTTTTAGTGAGATAGATACTGCAACTGTTGATTAACTGTATAGCTTTTATTTATCGCATATTTTTGGGCAATTCCATCGTTACAGACGTAATAATCGCAGACTTTGAACACTAATAATTCTGGTTTGGGCTGATGAAAGTCTTCAATTTTTTTTCCTGTAGTGTAACTTGATGATGTTTATGCTACATTAAATTTGCGTGCAGATTGCTTTATTACAAAAAAATACAGAAATTAAAAACTGCCTGTTACAGACGTAATTCACAAAACAGCAAAAACTCGACTATGTCATATAACTTACAATATTCCTCTGAATTATACGGAAATTTTGAACTTTTTTTTTAATACGTATTCTAGAGACTTCAAGCTTTCTAAAACCATAAAGATTGTGTGGATTTTGACTGCCGAATTTGTGAAAAAAATTCATAAACTTGTTACGGACGAAACAAAGTGGTGTTACAGACGTAACATCTCTGATTTGAAAGTAGAAAACAGTGTTTTAAAGCAGGAATAAACAAAGATTTTTGTGCTAAAATAATACAGTAGCATTAATTAACACATTATTTGAATATTTTAAGTTATATTGTAACAGTTTTGGAATATTTGGGTAAGTCTGGGGGAGTTGAGAGCATATGACGATATGTCAATATGTAACAATGAATTAATGCATCTTAAGACAATTATTTCCAAGAAATATTGACACAAGAAAAGTTTAGAAGGGCCTTCACACAAATTTATTTATTTGTATTCTTAAAATTAATGCATAATGGGGCTGCTACATAAAAAAATCGGAAAAAGTAAATTCCTCCCTGGAATCAGTGATTGGTCTTAGGAGAACTTAAAAATTTGAAAATGTTGGATGATATAGCAGAATACTAGTACCAAACTAAAATTTAACCTTCTAGGTGACAGTTGGTCAATTTTGATAAATTTTTTTTAATGAAAAAATGTGTCCTTTTTCGTCCGACGTTCTCGAAATTCGAACGGCATTTTCGTATTCTGTTCGAAAACAATGCATTTCGCGGGCTTTTGGCAAATTCGCGATGTTAGCCCACCGTTCTTCCAATTTTGGCGTCAGCTTTAAAACATTTTCCTGGGGCATATACATAATTTTAACTTTTTCTGCAATGGAGTTTGCACACTGAAAAAAGGAAAGAGCGTCGTTGACAAATGCTGTTCTAGATCTTACTCTCTGCCACACCTGGTGCCTGACCATACCCCCAACTCCATCCACAGCTCCCTTTCCATGTAACGTAGCAAAAAAAATGCCAGTTGAGGTATAAATTATAATCAGTTATACCATATGTGTATTTTATTAATCTTAAGAAATAAATTTCAATTACATGCCAACATAATTAAAAATTTCAAAATCAGAAACCAGAAACTTTAGTACTCGTACCATATTATGCTATATACATGTATTACTCATCCTGTGCTTTTTACCTATTTAATTGGAAATGTACTTTTGCTACGGACGTAACATAGAGCCATTTGTTATGTCCGAAATGTTACGTCTGTAACAGCATTAATTTAAAAACTAAATCAGTTGCAATATTTTTAACTATGGTGGGCAATTACTCTAAGAATTTGCCAAAAGGACCATTAAGGGTTTTTTTTAATTTTGATTTTTTAGGACGTAATGACAACTTTTGCTTCTTTTTTGTTACAGACGTAACATCAAACTTTTTTTTTTCAAACTTCAATTACACCATTTAGATCAATTCAAAAGAAATTAATGAATACATATTATTATAGTACCGTCTTAGTAGTTAAAATTGTGCTACAAGTAGTTATTTTTGTTTTTATTTTTCGATGAGAAATATGCATTTGAAAATGTGTTCTTTTTTCTGATTTTTACAAGTTCGTGAATATCGTACTTCCAACTAAGAAAACAAGTATTATTCTAACTCTCACCAAAAAACCAATGCATGATTCTTAAAACATAAATCTTAAGCTTTAAAATGATGTGTAACATAGCAACATAACTTCAATATGAATTTTTGACCAATTGGTTTCACTTTTCATGGAATGGCCCTTTTATGAAACTTTTTTTGTTGAAATGTAAAACACCGTTATCGAAATAAATTTCTAAAGCAAAACAAAAACAAGGATGTTTAAAAATCGTTCGGTTTCGTTTAATCATCGGCAGTAATTCAAAAAAAAAACTATTTCAATACGATAGATATTGCAACTGTTAAAGATGAATCTTTTTCCTTGCATATTTTTATTGCTTTTTGATGAAGTGTAAAACAGACATCGAAAGAAAAAATATCGAAAGCGAAACAGACCTTAAAACATCGATGGTAACTATCAAAAGCGTCTTCTAACGAGATTGACAGTGTAACAGCCGATTGACAATATAATTTTTGGCAACATATCTTAATGATTTTTTTTTTTTTTTTTTTTTGCTGAAATATGAAACATTCACATAAAGAATAATGAAATAAATAATTTTTTTCAAAAAATGGCGAAAGCAAGAAAAAAAAATGTAGGAACATTGAGAGCAAAACATCGATAATAATCACAGAAAATGTTTTCTAATGAGATTAATACTGAAACTTCTGATATAGGATAAAAACTTCTTAATACGTCGGCATATCGCATATTTTTATCAAGCTTTTTTCGCTGGATTATAAAACATCGACATCGAAAAAAACATCGAACCCAAAACATCGATGTTGGGAAAACATCGACCCTCAAACATCGATGGTAAAAACATCGATGTTTTAGCAAAAATATCGATGTTTCCAAAACATCGACATTGATGTTGCAGCCCTATCCCATACTCGCTGCACGTCGATCCACTTCACAAATAAAAGATCTTTATTAAAAGATAACAAAAAAGTTAAGAAATTAAGCAATTTCTTAACTTTGATGATAAACATTTAATAACACATAAGAAAACTTAAATTGTTCATTTAATTTTTTAAATACATTTTTTAAAGAAAACTTTTACACAACCTTTATAAAAACTAAAGGTGGAGAGTAAAATTTTACTTTTTACTTCACGGTTTTTTTTCTTAATTTTTCTTATTTAAAAAATACAGCAGGTGGTTGGGGCATAAAACGATTGGCTCATAAACAACTCATACTGACTTTATTGCAAAAACCTTGGTACATAATTTTTTTTAATATTAAAATTGAAGTTAAAAACCCCTAAACGCGTGTAAAAGATTTAGTTACATCATATTTTATACATTTTCATGTTTTGTGTCTATAAACATAAATACTGTATTATCTTCTTTAAACGAATATATTTCAGTATTTTGTAGAAAAATTGAAATTAATTTAATTTTTCCATTTCAAGACATTTACAATTAACGATTCCTTGTAAAAGATATTTTATGATGAAAGGAGGCTTGTAAAGATTATATGATTACTGTAATCTTCGATTCTTTTGTATTATAATTCTTAAGAGAATTATTACTTTTCTCTATACATAAATTCATCAATTAATACATTCCATTTTCATTTAAGCTTTTTCTCTTAGTTTTTAATTTAATTTCATTAGAACAAAATAGTGTGATTTTATTAGGGAGCGTCTCAAGTCTTTTTGCATCGTTTGAATAAAGCTTAATGTATATTTTCTCATTCTAAATATGCTGCTTGTTAAAAAATCAAATTTTTGCAGCAATTTCTCTTCTTAAAAGTTAATTTTATCCGTAGCTTAATGCTTTAATTTTAAAACTGAAAATGACAATGAAATCAAAGTTCAGTTATATTTCGTTAAAGATAATGTAAGATTAAAATAGTTAAGTTTTATGATTGTATAAAGACAAACGTTGAGTGTTTCTTTTTCTTCACCTAATAGCATTATAATGTATCAAAAAATATTTAAAAATTCAGTAAGCATTGAATATATGCATCTAATTCTCTGAGAAACTAATTGGATTGCTAGATTTTCATTAAGGTTTTTCATTAAGTAAAATTCAGAAATAGTCGTTTGCATAATAAGTTACCTATTCTGATGCATAAAAACTCTTTATAATTAAAGAAAGATAGTGTCTGTGAATTCTGTAAATTACAATTTCTCTTTTTCTCCTAAAATTTAAAATAGAAGTATTTATACAAATGCATTTAGCAGTAGCTCTTAAGCTCCTGAAATTCTTATTTAGCATTAAAGTACAAAATATATATACATGCAAAAATATAAGTAACTCTACAAAAATGGAATGCATCATTATTGAAAGGTTTTAGAATAAAGCAGAATTAATTTAATTTCTCATTTTTTTTCTATATTAGGCTTAAAGAAGTTATATTCTCTATATCTTTATTGAGGTAGAAAACGAGTAAAGTAGCAAATCATTAATAGGAGAGACAGATTGCAGTTGGTACACATTTTAAATTTTCTAATTTTTGTTTCTAATGGTATACATAAAAAGTCAATTACATCTAATGCTCTCAAAGCAATGCTAATGACTTAAACATCTTTATTAACTTTTTTTTTCATTCGGATTTTTTTTTTTTTTTTTTTTTTTTTTTTTTTTTTTTTGTATCAGCAAATGTCAAGTTCATACACAAATGAATAAGATTCTATACTGTTAAAAATGAACTGTTGTTTTTACAGTATAATTCTGACAGCCGATGTTCCAATTTAAAACTGTAAAATGAACATTAATAAACTCTAAAACTAGTAATTTTACAGTTTCTTACTGTAAAGTTAGAAATTTTACAGTATATCGCCGTAAAATTTAACTGCATAATACTGTAAAAACAGCCGTGTAATACTGGCAGCAGGGGTCCAGTTTGAAACTGTAAAATGCACGGTAATAAACTGTAAAATGAGCAACTTTACAGTTTAGTTCTGTAAAATTAGCAATTTTACTGTTTAGTACTGTAAAATGAACAATTTTCAGTTTGCTACTATAAAATTAGCTGTACACCGTAAAAACAACATCCATTTTTACAATGTTGAACTCATAAGCAAAATACGGCCTGTTGCTGGTTGTCGTATTTGTAATTGTATTTGTTTTAATAAACGAGCTATCCCGTCCAACTGCCGGGAAGGAAGCTAGAATTCAATGAACAGTGATAACAGTGGAATAGAGTAGCATTATAATGCGCTTTATTTGTTAACTTTTGGCAGTCCCTCTACCTTTGTTGCATTGACAAACGCGAAAAATTCAGTGCTAATTTGCCGTGCCTAAACATTAGGTGACAATTGAAAAAAACCGCCAAATATCTCAGTTATTGAAATCTTCTCAAGCGCGTTATTGAGAATGAACTCTTGGCGTAGTTTTCAAGATGTTGGTGCCAATCGTTCCAAAAGTCACAATAAAATAAAAGCTGCCAAACAAACTAATTTAACCATATAAAGCCTCAAAAAGGTTGAGGAAATATCAGCAGGACTATTTGTCAAGCATAGTTCTAGAAGGCTGTTTTTTTTTTAAATCTAAACGTAAGGAATTCATAACATAAGTGCAATTTTCCACTTACTGATACAACAACGATAAATTGCACATGATTGTGTCTATTCGATTTTAGTAAAGTACGCTTCAACTGAACATTATACTTAGTACTGTAAAACTTTGCTTTTTAAATAAGTGATTTATGAATACATATACATGAATCCTTTACATTTTACCACGGGCAAAGCCGTAGCGAGTAATACTAGTTATTATATACATTTATATATTATACACTCGTCAAAAATCAAACATAGTCAACCTTAACGAAAATAAAGCTCTGTGTTTAACTCCAAAACTTCAACTCTTCCTGCTTTTCAAAAGCAATATCTATGCGTTTAAAACTGCCATTTTTTGCAAGCAAATAAAGTTTAATATTTCAGAAGCGTTTTTGTAATGTTGACATAAAAACTAAAATTTTCTTTAGAGTCCTGACATTTTTTTTTTTTTGATGGATACTCTTATTCTTATTTTTTTATCTTTTGAAGATTAAAAACTGTCTTTCTTTCTTTTGAAAATTAGAAAATTTCAGATAATATTTATATATTTTTGCTAGCTATAACTATTTCTTACTTAACTATATTGTATGAAGCCCAAGCGAGAACAAAGCAAAAAACTATTTCAATCAATAACAAAAAAAAATCTAGTTCTGCCGCCCACGGGTAATTGTAAAAAGCTTCTTTAACTAAAATAACGTTAGTTAAAATGCAGTCTTATATTTTTAAAAAATGAAGGTTAAATTTTTTAATAAAAAATCTTAAAATTGAGTACTCATACTTCAAACTTATATCTAAGTAACGCTGTGTTTTTCAACTTTCTTTTTTTTTTAAATCCTTAAAGGATCTGGGGGTAAATTTAAAAAAATAGTAATAATAATTGTTTTTTATGCAGCATCTGAGTTGGAAAACTTCGACTTACAACAGAGTATTTGCATGACTGTTTTGTGTTCGTAGTTTTATTCACAATTACGTTATTAACCCATTAATGACTGACATTTATTTTCCAAAGATATTTTGTTCCTGGTTACAAACAGTGTTTAATGGACAGGAAAAGTAATAAAAAAAATATTATGCAAAAAATAATTTTTTTATTAAGGAAAGAAAAATCATATTTTAAAAGTTACGATAGACCTCAGAGGGTACATATTTTTTTTTACTAAATTTTTTTCAGCCTACGATATAATAATTAAAAAGACATTTTATAAGAAGAAATGAAATCAGCAATTAACATAAACTGGGAAGCTGGGAATATCTTTTAGCTTTTTTTCTTGAGATTGTGAACGATGTGATTTTTGATAAAGATCATATTAAAACTGCTACAGAACACACTTTACAATGGTTATGTACTGCAATCTGTTAATAACGAATTGAAACAATACCAAGGTACTAATTGAACACTCTTATTTTGTTTAAATGTTCATTTTGGAGAAATTCAGACCCTTTTTTGGACCGTCACTAAAAAGGGACGCTAGACATTAATGGGTTAATACCCTGCAGTTGTGCTTTCAACTGTTTCATTAACTGCTACCTTGTGTGTGTGTGTGTGTGTGTGTGTGTGTGTGTGTGTGTGTGTGTGTGTGTGTGTGTGTGTGTGTGTGTGTGTGTGTGTATACACACATAACATATAAGTAATAAAAGTGTTTGATTGTGATGAAATATTTCAGTTTTTACAGAATGCACAAGAAACTGAAAACATACGAATCCAAGGTTTCCAAACATCCCGAATTTTAAGGGACTGATCTGTATAGTAAAAAGCCACTTTCAAGGAGCCAATATCAATCTGCCATGACTGGTAGATTGATGTTGATTGCATCAATTATAACACATTTCGAAAAAAGGGCACTGCGTGATCGTGCCCTGGTCTACTCTACCCTTAGAAAAAAAAGCATTTGGTAATTGGCAGTAATGCAAAATGTCATTTCGTGCCCTGGTCCACCCTACCCTTAGAAAAAAAAAGCATTTGGTAACTGGCAGTAATGCAAAATGTCATTTCGTGCCCTGGTCCACCCTACCCTTAGAAAAAAAGCATTTGGTAACTGGCAGTAATGCAAAATGTCATTTCGTGCCCTGGTCCACCCTACCCTTAGAAAAAAAAGCATTTGGTAACTGGCAGTAATGCAAAATGTCATTTCGTGCCCTGGTCTACCCTACCTTTAGAAAAAAAAGCATTTGGTAACTGGCAGCAATGCAAAATGTCATTTAAATATTATTAATGTGATAAAAATCCAGATTGTCATAGTAATTGAAATATTTGTTCACGAATGAACTACTAAGACACAAAGCAATAAGTAACCGCCCCTAAGCCAGGGCAAGGTTTTCTGCCCCCAGTTCGTTTAATTCCCATTCCATGCCTGATGAGTGCATAATAAGCATGAAACTACAGTCCATTGATGGAATAAACGAGCTAGTGGTGCATTGAATACTAAGACACATATAATCTAGTCTGTTTATTCATCTTCAGGCAAAGTTTGCTGAGAAAGAAAATGCTTAGTTTCCTTTCTAAAATAATCAAGACGGGATCAACTTCGACTGATTAACTACATTTTTATCATTAGTGAATAACAAAGGCTATAAATTCTTGTGTATTTTTGTTTAAAAAAATACAGTGCTCATTTGTATGCAATAAAATTCAAATTATCAATGGTTGGCAAAGGATTCAACACTTCAGAAAAAAAATATTATTCCTCAGTCTAAAGTTGCAGCGACAAAATAATTTTCGGAAGAAAATTTCGGAATGTTTAAACATTCTTTTTTCTCAAAGAACTTTCCAGAACGTAACGTATAGTGCAAATCCTCTTTCTCCGGGACTCTTTTTGGCAACTCAAATTACTAAGCTCCTTATTCGGTATTCTCTTTGTTCTACTTTTAGAAAAAGAAAAACAGAAAGCTTTACTTTCGAAGCTATAAATTCTTCATATAATCTTCAATTTCTAAGAAACAATTTTTGATACATTCTTCCTGCATAGGTGGAGGTCGTACTTGCTTAACTTCTCAAAGCTTTATTAAGATGTATTCCGAAAATGAATATGTTTTGTGCCAAACAATTATATTGCAGAGTAGAACTTCATTAATCTGAATCAATAAGGCAAGGTTCTTCGAATTAATGGAAGCCTGGATAAAAAAAAAAACCTAAGTAAAAAACTAGTATGTTTGTGTGTGTGTGTGTGTGTGTGGATGCAGGTATTTGTCCCCCACCCCTCATACAAATCCACAATTTAGGTCAGATTTTTGCCAAATTTGACACACAGATTTCTGAAGAATTCGCATGGGGAAGGGGGCGGAGCCCTATGGAGAGCACAAACTCCAAAGGAAAAATGTCCTTATAAAAGTCCAATTTTCGTTAAATCTCTGCCGAATTGTAGACGAAGGTGATTTAATGCTCTTAAATATGACTTCCCTTAGGGGAAGTTTTGCCCCTCACCCCCTATGGGAGATCGGCCCACTTGGGGGGGGGGGGGGTAATCGAAGATCTGTGAAATGAAATGTTTAAGCCGATTAATAACAATAGCAAAAGTTTTTATATTTAAAAAAAAAAAGCAAAAGAGGACTAAATTTCAACTTTGAGTCCTAAAATTGATCTTTTCAACACATTGGTGGAAAATTTTACTCTTTCTTTCTTTGATTTAGCCTAATTGTGGAAAATTGGTCACTGGACAGAACTTTGGTTTTCAAGGCTGACAGTACAGAGTTGGTCAACGCAGTTAGAAAAACCAATTCATTGTTCAGAGGTACATAAACCAACTACTGTTCGAAGAAAAAAATTGTATTTTGAATTCAAGAGAAAAAAATGTAAAACTGAATAAGAGAAAAAATTGAAAATATAAAATACGGCCTAAAAAATACATTATTACGTATTTTATGATGACTGTTCGCATTAAACCGTTAAGTTTAATAAGGGTTTATCGTATTTTTTGATTAACCCATTAAATTTTTTTTAATTGATATTAATGGGTTAAAATGCATATATTAAGAGTCTTTTAAAAGCATTTTAAATGCAACTCTTAATACTACTCGAATTATACAATCAATCCGTTCAAAAGCTTTCACTTACTAAACCAATTGCCAAATGCAAAAGTAGTTTTTAATTTAAAGACAATAATGCCAATTTTTTAGTGTCCTAAAGTGGTGACACTAGGCGATAATGGTTAAAACAAACTGAAACTAAAAAACTGAATTGAAGGGTTTGGAGGATGAAGGGGCTATAATACATTTTTTGAAAATGCACTCTGGACAATGGTAAGCAATTGATATAGGTAAGCAAAAATATGAAACTTGGTTCATCAAAAAGTAAATGACAGCAGAGCAATTTTATACGTTCACTATCGACAAAACCAGAAAACAAAAAAAGCTGCAACATCTGCAACAATAAAACTTTGAACTTTAATTAATCGCAATTTCGGTTTGGTCGCATAACCCCTTCATCTCCCAAGCCCTTCAATTAAGAAAAAGCATGAAACAAAATGCACCCCTGGAGTGGCAGGAACTACTTTGTACGAGTCTATATCCATTTTGTCGAAATCTAACCTATAGAATCAAGTTTAGGTCAATAGTTTTTCTAAGTGAAACTACTTTTGTTGTCTTACCCAAGATGCAATATCCGAAAATCAATTAACAAAATTACGCATTTGTTCTGCCTAATTAATTTTTGTGCTGATTTTTTTCCGAATAACTATTACATCTTAAAGCTAAATACTTTCAAACAAGGTTGTTTCAAAGAAGTAGTTTTCTGTTTTCCGAGTTAATTATCGTCGCTCTTCAAGGGAAAGAAGAACAAGTTCAAATCTCTAACTACACAAACATACACACACCGACACACATATAATGATTTGTTTTTCCCTTTTACTCTTATGTACTAAAGAAAAAAAATTAAGATTAAAGTTTTAGTGAAAGCTTTCGACGTTTTTTTTTTCTTTCGCTTATTTATGTGATCTAGCAAAAACCATCTGCAATGACTAAAATTATTTTTCTCAAAAAAAAAAAAAAAAGAAAAAAAAAGAAAACTGCTGAGGAAGTATCAAATTGCTCAATTGTTGAAATTTAGCAAGAAATATATTTATTAATACAGAGGAGTATCGATTTACACGAAAAATGCGTTCCGAGACTCTTTGCGTTAGCCGAAATTTCGCCTTTTGAAAAAGAGTTTGTTTACGAATTAGTCGCAGTGCTAAAATTACACTGGTCGACAGTGGTTCACTAACAACAACCAAATTATTATTTTTATTACATATTCATACAGTTATTTGAATACCTGCAAGTAAAAAAGTCCCACCACGTCTCAATTTTCCGTAATAAAAAAAATAATTTTTTACTATTTTTTATGATTTTCGCACCAAATGCCTATTTTTGGAGGGAAAAGGAGCAAAATATTAACTACTAAATTTTTTTGGAGTTGAAGGGAGACTCAAAGTCCGAAATCATGACCACCAATAACAAAAAGGGGGGACGAGGGGAGTGTATCCCCTCAAAATATGCAAAAAATCATGAAAAAGTACCTTTTTTATTCTGGTTTGTTTAATATGACGTTTTAAATTTTTTTTTCTGGTGTAAAATCAGAGTATAAGACCCCCTCCTATTATTCCTATGCCCAAAAAAATTTTCGCGCTGTAAAATAAAATTTAAAAAAAAAACGATCTTATGACTGATGCACGCTAAATACGCACGCTTTGTATCAGAGGGGGCTGGAGGGGGGAGGGGCTTTTGGCAAAAAGTGGAGAGTGATAAAGAGGAAAGGGACCATATTTGGATTCTGGAGATAATTTTACATAAGAAACAGCCAGAATACGCCGTCTTTCTGAAGACCTGCGATGTGTCTCGTATTTAGCGTGCGACAATCATAAAATCGGTTTTTCATTTTTTTTTTTTTTTTTTTTTTTTTTTTACAGCGCGAAAATTTTTTCGGACGTAGGAATCATAGTAGGGGGTCCTATCCTCTGATTTTACATCGAAATTTTTTTTAAAACGTCATTCTAAAAAAACAAGAATGAAAAGATCATTTTTGGTGATTTTTTGCTCATTTTGAGGGGGTACACCCACCTAAGAACCCCTTCTTTGCTATTAGTGGTCATGATTTTAAACTTTGGGTCTCTCTTGAAACCTCAAAAAAAGTTAGGAGTTAATATTATGATCCGTTCCTCTTGAAAAAAGATGTGTTTGATATGTTTTTTCAGTTATGCTTAGTACTTTTTAGAAATTCATAACAAAAAAACTGTACGTGCTATAGCTTTTTTGCTATCATTTTTGAATTCTACACTGCAAAATTAGTCAAAAACAATTAATTTCATCTTTGTTAGGGAAAAAAAGTGAAAAATTGTCGACTAGTGTTATTTCTTATATATTGTAAACAATCAAGTTAACATGTTGTATACATTCAGTTTTTTTTTTTTCCTTCCCTTTCTATACTAGACAGCAACGTTTCTTGACAGAATCGTGATGTCAGCGTGACGTTAGCCTATGAAAAACGAGTTAGATAAAACGTCGCAGCCTACTTGGCGAATTAGAGGAGATCGCTGACTGCTTGTGAGCTCTTATTGGCTCTGCCTGTAGTGACGTTCAGTCTCAAGTTAAGTTGCTTTTTAGTATAGAAAACTTTTGCAAAAAACATACAGGGTGTTTCGTTTTAATTTGCATGACCTTTATTTTTGCTACCGTTCATTCCTTACGCATACTTCCAATTGCAAAAATGCTCAATATCAGGTAAGTTACATGTTTGGAGAAAATCAGGAAGGTTTCCCGTTAAAAGTTAGTAACCTTCGTAAAGAATTCAAAAAATATTTCCAATATAAGCTAATCACATAAAGGCAAGAAAAACAGGAAATTTCCACAAAAAAAAAACCCGTAGGTTTATGGTTAAAATCAGTTCCGAACCACCGTGTTTTATTAAAGGGGGCCTTTTTCAGAGCAGTTTAGAAAACATAGCCTAAACTAAGGTATCAATTGCAAATAGCCGAATAGCTCATTTGCTTGCAATGATACAGTATTCAGAGTCTGCAAGTGTCTTATTTGGGGCAAACTCAATATGGACAGTACGTAATCGAACTATTAGCGAACCACTTTCTGAAGACGTTGACTAGACTTTCCAACTGGTAGCTAAAATTATTTTTACAACAATGAGAAGTCCGCATTCATACAACTTTTATCAATTCAGAAAACTTTTCTGAAAACAAACTAGATTTTCGCAGGAAAGAAATGGAAACCCACGAAATCACGGAACGCTATTCAGAAAAGTTCTGTGATGTTTTGGATTTTTCTTACAGTGTGCAAAAATATCCAAGTTAAAAAAAAATTCTAGCTTCGCAATTCTTGGTAAAAAAGTAATATAAAATCGTTGATTTGTTTTTAATCAAGATTTCCCTAGCTGTTCACAGCAACAAACAATTCGATTAATGCTTTAAGCTTGCGTCACAGCTTTCACAAATACAAATACAAATACAAATGTGGCGACCAGCAGCAGGCTCAGGGCCCAACTTGGCTGGTCCTAGTCAAATTAAAGACCCCAATGAAGATCAATGGCCCTCTTAAAGCCATCTACTCCATTGCTCTTTACCGCCTCTTCCGGTAAGCTGTTCCAAGTTCCCACTACCCTGCTAAAATAGTAATTTTTTCGAATTTCCAGGTTCGCCTGAGGTTTAAACAGCTTAAAACAATGACCCCTTGTCCTGCTTTCCTTGCAAAAATCCAACCCTGCAACATCATTCATTTTAATAAATTTAAATAACTGAATCATGTCCCCTCTGGTTCTCCGTTGCTCAAGACTATACATATTAAGCATTCTAAGTCTGGAATCATAGTCTAAATTAGAAAGTCCATTCACTAACCTTGTAGCCCTCCTTTGTACCCTTTCCAATAAATTAATGTCTTTCTTCAGATAAGGAGACCAAAACTGAACAGCATACTCCAAATGAGGTCTTACCAAACTTCTATATAGAGGCAGAAGAACCTTCTTAGATTTGTTTGAAATAGATCTATTAATAAACCCAAGCATCCTATTGGCCTTGTTACTAGCTATGCTGCACTGTTGACTGGACTTGAAATCCTGATTTATTAAGACACCTAGATCCATAACATTATCTGCCCTACTAATGACTGAACCCTGTAAATAATAGCTTGTATGCTTATTTCCATGACCGAAATGCAGCACTTGACATTTCCCAACATTAACTGCCATACCCCACTTGTCTGCCCATTTAGTAATATGATCCAAATCCTGTTGCAGCTGATTTATTTGTTCGTCATTCTCCACAACCCCCATAAGTTTGACATCATCGGCAAAACAATTCATGTTTCCAGAAACATTTTCATGAATGTCATTCATAAAAATAATAAACAAAAGGGGACCTAAAACTGATCCTTGGGGAACCCCACTTAAAACTTCACTCCATTTAGAATAGTTACCCCTAACAACTACTCTTTGTTTCCTTCCTGTCAGCCAATTCCTAACCCAAACTAGAATTTTACCTCCTACCCCTATACCAGCTAATTTGCTGAGTAGTGCTACATGCGGTACCTTATCGAAAGCTTTTTGAAAATCTATGTAAACAACATCTACGCATTTTTTGCTATCTAAAGCCAAGGTAACCTTGTCGTAGAAATGTAATAAATTAGTAGCACACGATTTACCTTTTCTGAAACCATACTGCAAACTACTCAACAGCCCATTATTTTCTAAGAAATTCATAATCTTAATTTTGATCAATGTTTCAAAAATTTTACATACCACTGAAGATAGTGGTATGAAAATTGAATGTAGAGGACATTTTAAAATACATTCAATTTTAAAACTACCAGCTTCATAGTCTGTTTCAAAATGTTACAACTTTAGTTTTCTACACCACATCGTAGTTTTCCTGGAAAAGAAAAATCATTTTCTTGCCTTCGAGCCGATACTTTTTTGCCCCTACTTTTTCTTATGCTCCTTTTCCCCTCATAGTAGAACAGTTTTCTTAAGTGGTAGAATTTACTTTTAAAATCAAGCCATCATTCGAAATAGTCATCAGAATCTAAAATAACTTAACGGAAAAATGCTTTCCTCTTAAGTTTTCAACACAATAAATGACAATTTCGTCAAAAATGGACACGCATTAGGAAATGGTTATTTGGGCTATGGTTTTTTCTTTCTTTGTTTTTTTTTTTTTTTTTTTGAAATGGCTTACAAGGGGACCTTACAGATTGTCACTCACCGATTTTGAGGAGTTTTATATATTATGTAGAGGGACCCACCCAAAGTATTTTAGCAAAAGGATATTCCCCAATGCGCCTTAGTTTTCGAGATATAACGATCCAAAGTTCAGCTCGAAGTTATTATAGGGGTACGGTTGAGCAGTGGTCACAAGAGCGGTCGTAGCCCAGTGAGCAAGGTCCCCCACTCCGACCGCTGGAGGTCTGGGGATCGAGTCCCGTGACGTAATTTTTTTTTCTTTAAAATCGGAATAATTTCGATAGTTAATAATATCGCTTAATTATTCATTTTTATTTTATTTATTTATTCATTTAAAAAAGAAATCTGTTTTTTCAATTTTTAATATTGTTAAGTCATATTTAAAGCAGAACAAATTAACGTGATGCATTTTAAAATGATCGGTACGTTATTTTAATACTAGTTTACTACCTACCGTACCTCTATAACAACTTCGAGCTGAACTTTGGATCGGAATATCTCGAAAACTAAGGCGCATTGGGGAATATACTTTTGCTAAAATACTTAGGGTGGGTCCCTCTACATAATATATAAAACTCATCAAAATCGGTGAGTGACAACCTGTAAGGTCCCCTTCTTAGATTCAAAAGAATGAAGCATTTAAAGAAATAAAAGTAAACCTTTCATTTTACCTTCCAAGATTGAATCAAGAAAAGACTCTGCTTTACGACAGTTAGTTCTTAAAATATTTTACTACAAATAATTTAGAAACGTACAATAAACGTTCGTTGCCAATCAATTAACCAAGTGTATAATCAATAACCCAAGAAGTAAATATGTTAACTTCTCACGCTCTACCGTTTTTAAGGCATTAAGGAACGGACATCCATTTCCAAATCAACCCAAAATCCTGTAAGGCTCAGATAATAAAAAAGGGAGGGGTTTTATACGCACCCATGGCTATGAGTCAAAAAAAATCAAGATGTGTTTTTGAAAAATAAAATAAAAATATGAGTATTAAAAGTTTCAAGGGCAAAAATTAAAAATATGATTTTATTATTTTTAGAAAACATAGGTTTCAAAATCAATTGTTACATTTTTCCCATTTTATCGATTTATTGAAAACCTTAACTTTCATTAATAACAAATCGTACATGTAAAAACATCTTTCCCCCAAAAAATCCCAATATATTTTTCGAGATACTAAAATTTACGAACAATACAAGGCGAGCTCGGGCATCCAGAGAGCGCTCTTTCACTTTCTCATTAGGACTCTTCAGTTTGGATTAGACAGTAACTGAGTTGGAGGCTAAAATCATCTTATAGATTCTAGACTGTCAAATAAACTGGTAGTTAAACATAGTGCCAATAGCTGAAGTAAAAGTAGCACGAAAGACTGCAGTGTCGTTCAAATGTACAATTTAAAATACTTTCTCCGAAGTGCATCGGAATTTGTTTTTAATTTCCGCCGAGAAACTAAAAATTAAACAATAAGTTCTGTCAAGAACAAAACGAGCCTACTTTCCCGTACATCGACATCGGCATTCTAGCATCTGATCATTATTCTCTTGATTATCTGAGACTGAAAATTATGTCAAACATACCTTTTTAGCACTGAAAGCTGATTTCTAAAAGCAGAATATACCCCTCTCATCAGATGAAATAGACATGTAAAAAGTAAATAAACGAATAAATAAAGTTTTGTCGCACCTTTTAAAGAATGTAACTGTTACAGTTCTTCCGTAGAAAAAATCCTCAATCATTTTCAAAAAAAAAAAAAAAATGAATAAATAATAGAGCATCAAAGCACATTTTATCAAACAAAGAAAAAAAAACTCGTTTGTTAATAAAAAGTCTCGAATTTCACTTTTAATCCGTTGCCAGTTGTTAAATATAAATAAAGAATAAAATGCCCTCGTGAATGAAAAATTGTTGTACAAAAAAATCGTCTGCCAAAAAAAAAAAAAAGAAAAATAACAATAATAAATAAAATAAAACAAATGAATAAATGAACAAAAAATTGTCTGCAGAGTCAGTCATTTTTTTTTTCTGAGCCTGCATATCCGCCATGTTTACGGAGTCGGAGTTGGAATCAGAGTCCTCACAGAAGATTATTCAGAAAAGTACTTTACAAACAAACCATTTTCTTACAAAGTTAGTTTGAAGGAAATTCGATTTTAAGTTCAGGATCAACATTCAACTTAAATTCCCCGTAGGTGCTAACGTTAATTTTTTTTTCTAAACGGCTCAATATTGAACGAAAAATTGTTCAAATCAAAAAGCGAAGTATAGGAATGAGCCTCTCCGAGATCTTTCAAACAAAAAAAAGTTTATTCCATTCGGACGGTTCACTCAAAAGTTATTAGGCGGGGAAAGGTTGCTTGAACGGTTCAATGTTGAACGAAAAAATGTTCAAATTGAAAATTTACATACTGTAATGAAGTATCCTTGCTGAGATCCTTCGAACCAAAAAAAAAATTTTTTTAAATCGGACTGTTCACTCAAAAGTTATTAGGGGTGACAGCTTGCTTGAACGGTTCAATGTTGAACGAAAAAATGTTCAAATTGAAAATTTAAATACGGTAATGAAGTATCCTTGATGAGATCCTTCGAACAAAAAAAAAGTTTATTTAAATCGGACTGTTCACTCAAAAGTTATTAGAGGTGACAGCTTGCTTGAGCGGTTCAATGTTGAACGAAAAACTGTTCAAATCGGAAATGTAAATACGGGAATAAAGTATCTTTGATAAGATCTTTCGAAAAAAAGTTCGTTCAAATCGGACTGTTCACTCAAAAGGGACAGGTTGTTTGAACGGTTCAAAGTTGAACCAAAACTGGTTCAAATCGAAAATTTAAATATGGGAATGAGCTGTACTCGCCGAGATCTTTCCAACAAAAAAAAGTTTATCAAAATCGGATTGTTCATTCAAAAGTTATTAGTGGGGGTCAGACAGACCGACCGACCGACACACAAATTCCCCATCTCAATACTCTACTTTCAAATTTTTAATTTTTCGATATTCATTTTACCTTTTTATTTCTTTTTGGCTTTTTTTTCGGACTTGGCGATATTTTTTTCGGACTTGGCGATATTTTTTTAACTTGGCGATATTTTTTTGACTTGGCGATATTTTTCAGATGCATTAAGCCACTTTCAATACTTTTTTCGTCCTTCTTTTATTTTTAACGGAAAGTAGGCTCAAAAGAACAAGAAGACTCATAATAATTTAAATTAATTTGTAACCTTCAAGATTCAACTAATAAAACTTCACTCACTTGTAAGTTTAGTTATACAACGTTAAGTTTTATTTGTTCAATATTGAAGATTACCAAGTAATATACATTATTATAATTTAATAAATCAAAATATAATGAGTGAAATTTAAATAAATCAAAATATTTTTATTTAATTTCACTCATTAAAATACTTTCTTAGAAGTGCATCGGAATTTGTTTTTCATTTCCGCCGAGAAACTAAAAATTAGAAAAGAACAAGAAGACTCATAATAATTTATATTACTTAGTAATCTTCAAGATTCAACAAATAAAACTTAACGTTGTACGACTGAACCTACAATGCCAATTTTTAAAAACTATTTTAAGAGAAAGACCAATTTTCTCATTTTTTACTAATTTAAAGCTTTATTATCTGACTAAGTATGAAGATGTGTAGACGAAAACGCGCGCAAAGTTTGAATAACAAGTTAAAAACTATTTATTTTTGATTTTTTAAATAGCTAAAGAATTTATCAAATTTCATCAAAGCAGTATTGATTAACTAAATAAATAAGTCAAAATATTTTCATTCAATTTCACTCATTAAAAATACATTGATTATTGTGCATTAAAATGTTTACGATTCAGGAAGTATCAGAGAAATGACAACTTACACGGATTTAAGTTCTGAGCATATCTTCCGTTATACAAAACAAATACAATTTCATAAGTATACAAAATTTATTTTTGATTTAGGACGATAAACCAAAAACGAAAATAAAAAAACTCATAATAATTTATTATACTTGGTAATCTTCAAGTTTCAACAAATAAAATTTAATGTTGGATGACTAAACTTACATTTGCCGATTTTTAAAAGCTACTTTAAGAGAAAAACCAATTTTCTCAATCCTTATACCAATGGGAGAGATAAAAGAAAAGTTTATTGTTACAAATTGAAGAGTTCTTTGATCCTGAAAATGCAATTTATCCAAATCAAGAGTCAAGCCTGCATCATTTATTTTCCCCTTTTTATTTACATTATTTATCGGAAACTTATTTTCATCTTACGTCAAATTTCCGTTTCTTTGAATATTATTAAACGAAAGTGAGTCTGAAATACTTTCAAGCATAAAAGGAGTGACAAAGAATAATTGTTTTAGTTAAAGAAAAAAAAATAAACGGAGAAGTTATCTTTTGTTGAAAATAACCATTTATCTCTTTTAATAATTTCAAACTTCATTGTCTGACTACGTATGAAAACGTGGGAAGCAAACTCAAATAGCATCAACTCATCGGATTTTGCTCGGCAGATCATAGAACTCCTCGTAAACTGATCCCGTAACGCACGATGACATCGTCCCAATCAGTATATGAGCACGGTTTTCGATGAGCAACTTTTCATCGGAAAGCGATATCCTTCCGATCAACTTTCCCGATGAAAATAGGCAGAGCATCCAAAATTGATCCTAAATTCATCGGCACGGGACTGCACTGCTCGTAAATTGCTCCAAATCTCATCGTATTTCGAGCAAAACTCATCGAATTTTGCTACTCGGATTCTGTTTTGCCGATGAGACATATTGGAGCAATTCCCGATGAGAACTCATCGAATCCGATCATCGGCCGATGAGAATTTCATCTGGTTTCGATGAATGGCCGATCATCGGCCGATAAGATTATGCTGCTAGAGAATGGATTTAAGTGATGAAGTAAGTGATAAGTTCTAACCATACGTAAATTTTTTAATGGTTATATATATTTTTAAATTATGTTTTAAAGTGGATGCACCAAAAATAAAACATGCATAGCAATAAGGCCGAGTTTTTCAGGCCCTATTTTTCAGAATATCACGAATTTGCCATATTATGATTTTATCGTCATCAGGAAGTCTAACTGATGGTAAAGCTTTATCAACAAGCAGCGTACAGGCAAAATTGTAGCAAAAGTTGTTGTGGCCGAGTGGTGTGGGGTTTTAACATAATGATAGATGGCCCATTCACACTCCCACTTTTACTGTTTCTAATATCTGCAACACTGTATACGTATTATATACATAGTTGCGTAGTACATTACAACGAGCATGCACTCGATCAGCAAGCATTTTCAGACGATCTCTTTACATTACATTGCATTCGTTCTCACAGTTCGCTCGCTTCGGCGGTTACAGTTTATACACAACAATAGCTATCGGAAAAGAGTCCTTTCAAAAAGTTCTTGTCTCGTTTTACAGTACATTTTGTTTTCTTCATGGTTCACCGAAGTTTATTCAGCAAAAAATCGTAATTTTTTTCTAGAAAGCCTGACTAAGCAATGCACGAATTGTTTGTTTGTTTTCGCGTGCATAATTTAACAACTAATACTCAAAGAGGGGTCCCATTGCTCCAATAGAGGTTACTTTACTTCTTTATTTACATTTAAGAGAACACAAGAAAGATTTACAGCACAAAGAGAGGAAATAACACTGAGGGCACCGGCGAGAATCCAACCCGTGACCACTTGCTTTCGTGGCGAAAATTCTATTTCTGAGCCACCGAGAACCCAATTGACAAATTCAAACGGAAAAATATGATTGAATATCGTCAATTTTTGCTGCGAAAACCCTAGAAAACCTCAATAAGGCTATGATTGGTCCCCATAATTTTTAATCCCGTTTTTGATTTTATAAAATACGGCTTACTATGTTTTTTATATTAACAAAAAAAAAAGAATTTTTAAGTTTGAATACAGTTTGATAGTAAATTTTCATGTTTTTCCGAGTTTGGCCTTATTGGGGGCTCGTGTTTCAAACTAAGCCAAATGGTCTTTCTTTGTTAAAGCTGCAGAAAATAGCTGGAACTTAAATTTTA
>JAXGGA010003522.1:0-101308 GCA_038373865.1 Uloborus plumipes | reverse complement strand
TAAATTGTTATTCTTTTTTGTTGAAAAAATGTTATTCTCTTATAAAGTTCACTCAAAAATGCAATTTGTATTAGTGGAAAATTGTATAAACTCTCAGTGCTGTATCTTGCAATTATTTATTTCTGTCATTGGTTGCGGCCTAGATTACGAGTGTAGAGTATGCTTACTCAAGGAATGTACTTCATATGTGATATACTGTAATGTTTTTTCTCAATGATAATACATAACTTTTTCTTTTCAGTGCTCATGTCAATACACTTATTGCAGACCCACCTCTGCCTCTCTCTTCAAGTATTATACTGTAAAAAAAATTTATTAAATACAGAAATAAAAAGGAAGAATTTTTTCATTCATTGTTTTGATTTTCTCAAGAAATACGTTTGATAAAACCCTCCCGAAAAGAAAGCCTGGTTACGGCCCTGACTCTCTATGCAATGTACTTTCTTACCTTCTGTACCCTAATGTTTTACAAATTATAGTTAATGTTTACCCATTCGTCGGTTATGTGGTCTTTCCTGCACTTTCTCGTGACGTTTACGGTTTTAATGTGTTAATATGGAATATTAATTTCTTTAGATGAGGTCTGCCCCTTTCGCCTGTGATAGTTTAGATTTCTGTACTTATAATTAAGTGATCAAAGGTTATAATCTGCATGAGACGTTCACGGGGGCTTTAGCTCTTGTAGTTTTCAATTATGTCTGGATTGATAGAATTCGGAACGAACGTTCGGATTGAAAACGTTCGGAAGATAACAGGGCTCTATCGCTCTTTGAATAAGAACTTGCCGTTGTTGTTGATGTTGTCATGTGCCAGCTAGGCTGGCAATCTGGGGTGCGCTGCTTCTCTTTTCCAACTGTACCGTACTTTGGTGTGAAGTTCGACTTCCACAGTACATAGGGACTCTTTTATAGGGTAGGCTACCATTCATAGCACAACCACATGCGCACACGAAGAAAGGATAAGAGAGAGGGAGAAGGTACTATATGCCCGGGAGTTAAACTCGGAATCTCTCCATCCGAATCAAGCTTCACTGACCACTACACAAGGTTGCCGGCAAAGAAAACAAGGAGGACCAAATAAACACAAACAACCTTGTTTATGAATATGCCCTAAAGTGACCGGTTGTTCACCACATCTCCAAATACTTGGACTATTTAACTCATTTTTTTTAGGTAACTGCATTTGAGGAAGCAAAAATTTCTTTCTGCCAGCCTCTTTATAGACTTTCTACTTGTAACAGGACAAAACCACAGCAATTAATCACCACAAGAAAAATAAGCGATGTTAAATTATTTTTAACTGCTAATAGGTTTGCTCAAACGGAGTTGTCATTTATTGTGAGGATTTATTTTGAGAAGATTTTAATATAACATTTGAAATTTCTTGGCTAAGACTTCTTACACATTAACTTTTGCAATCAAAAATTGTCATTAGAGCATCTGTGGTTGAAAAACTACTTTTTGGTTTTGTAACGAAACTACAACTACTATGTGAAGGGCCACAGGAGCGAAAAAAAAGATGAAAGTCACTTTTTCTCGTCAATTTTGAGATATTTTAGCGCTATCTAGGGGCTATTGAAGGATCTAGTATCATCGTGGTAGAAAAGAAGAAAAAAGAGAGGAAAACGACTCCAAAAATGTGCATGAAATACTCGAAAAAAAACTAACATAAGGGTCGCTACGAGAAATCAAACTTTGTTCTTCGTTTTTCTCGAAATCGCTTTTTGGTCACTTTCATCTTTTTCCCCCTAACCCTTCATGTTATAAATGTAGTTAACAACAACTACAACTACTTTTTTTAAATGTAGCAACTACAAACTACTTTTGAAATGTAGTCGCTACTTCGCTACTTTTTAAGAAATAAATAAATAATAAAAGCATAAACCGTTTTAGAACTGTGCGAAAAAGTCAGAAAAGTAGTTTAGGTTAATAAATTAGTTCATTTGCAGACTACTACACAAAATTGTTTATTATCTTTTTATTTTACTGTGTTATTATCTTTTGTGTGTTATATCTGTATATTATATCTGTGTATATTATATCTGTGTTATTATCTGTGTTTATTATCTTTTTATTTTACTGTGTTTGTGCCAACTTGTCCTTTGAAGTAATTTTTTTAAAAACAATTTTTACGAATATTCGCAGCGAGAAAGGATTCAAAAGTTGAGAGAATTCCACCTTCAAATTTTTAATAATTTCTTGCTAGTGAATATTAAATTCAGGAAGAGTTAGAAATTTATCAAGCATGCATTATTTTCTTGATTATATAAATCAGAGGAAACCCACACTATTTTGTTCCGTGGACCCCTTGCCTAATTTTCCAGTTTCTTGTAGACCCCTTCCCAAGGGGTCGTTCCAAAACTAGTCACTAGGCACTGTAATAATAGAACTGGGAAGCATTCTAAAACCGCCAATTAGATGGTTATTTTCTATTACAGATATTCCAAAACAACCAGATAAAAGCAAGACATATGTAAATATAACAAGATGAATTAGAAAGTTACCTAACAGCATGAGAGCCCCCCCCCCCCCACTTTTTTTTTTATTTTGTGAACAATCAAAAACTTCTTAAATGCCTGAAAGCTTTTTAAAAATTTACTTTGACAGTTTTACTGCGGAGTAAAAAAATGAAATTAAAAGAAAAAAGATGAAGAGAAAAACGTAAAATTTTTATTCATATTTTCATAATAATAATGGCACAAAACTTAAACCAGGTATAAATGTTCTTACATTTCATTGGTATGCAAAGAAATAACAAAAGACTTTTTAGTGAGTGTGTAGGGTAGGGGGATGAATTTGGGGTATCAACAGCAAAGTTTTCGCATTTGGCTTTAGATTTGTGAGACATAACTGTAAATCTCCCCGATGCCAGTCTGTTTCTGATTTTTGTAAGAAAATTTGTGTCTAAACTGAAATTTATTTTCACGGTCTATGAAGATGTAAAAGCTTACAAAAATTTTCCTGCGATATTCCACTGGTAGAATAAGTTATACACCCTTGTGCAAATTAATTGAAACAAAATATTTTTTTCATGACTTTAAAATTATCCCTTTATTCTTCACCGATTATGCTAAAATTAGGGAAAATATGGATGAGATACTTAAGAGTCGTTTTTTTTTAAGAATCAGGCAGTCAAAAAACTTGACATTTTTGATTTTGCTGAAAATTTCAGAATAAAGTCTTTATTTAAAATTATTAAACACGTGTTTTTTTTATTTTTTCATTTTAAAAAAAAATTTTTTCTTTCCGTTTTGGGTGGTCAAAGTTGGCTCTTTTTTTCAATGAAAAACACGACAAATTAGATAGTCCAATACTTTTTGCTCTGAGAGTGAACCGTGGAACTGACAATTATTTTGTGTTCTACTACATCCCCACTAACTGTCAGTACATAAATATTTGTGGACGATTCTTGGCGCAAAGGTCAGAGGTCACTCAAAGTTAAACGAAAAATTGCTTTTTAATGCGACTTTGACCGACCAAATCTTCTTGTGGAAACAGTGAACCACTGTAGTGAATATATCAGTAAATACCCACTAAAGAGTAGTATTCAAAAACCTAAAGATAGGTGTGGTTGACATTTTGCACATTGAAATATTTGACTCTGAAATTGCAGAAATAGCAAAATCGACCTTGAGGGTCATTATCTTCTTGCACCATGAGTGACCAAATATAAAACTAGCTGGAGTAGAATCCTTTTTTGTCCCAGAAACACAATCAGTTAACAAACCTATGGCTACTAATTCAGTTTTTGCATAATTCGGCTCTAAACTTTGCAAAATGAGTGTTTTTCGGCGTTAGAGAAAAAAGACCAATTACCTGTTTTGAAATATGTATTACTATTATTTGTAGCACTATTATATCCCAATTTCCTAACTAGCTGAAATGGCATCTAAAGATGGTTATACAGTTGAAACCAAATTGAAAATGAATTCCCGAAAATACGCAATATACGTCAAAAACTATACTTTTTTGGTTGTCCAGGCGACGTTTTTTGATACATCTCTTTATTCCGTTCGACTCTATCATGTTAAGCAATTTATGCACTTCTTGTCGTTCAAGTTGCTGTAAAACAGGCAATGTATCTTAAGTCTGATATAAAGTAATATATCCTGTCATATCAAGTTTATAATGCGAAAAGAATATTTTGAAATGGATAATAGATAGTATCTGAAAAAAAAAAAATTATTCAGCTGTGCCTTCTTGCTCATTGTCGTGAATATCATCAAAAATTTCCAGACCTGCACCGAGGGGGGGGGGGAGGGGGCTTTAATGTTCCAAGATTTTTAAAAAGTGACATTCTGCTAAAGAGGTTTCTTATTTGTGAAAAAATTGAATTTTTGATGACATTAAAAACATCGACCAAGAGGGCACAGCTGAATAGTAAGTTTTTTTTTTTTTTTGATTATGTCTATTATCCATTTCAAAATATTCTTTTAGCATTATAAACTTGATATGACAGGCTATATTACTTTATATCAGACTTAAGATACATTGCTTTCCTGTTATACAGCACTTAGAACGACAAGAAGTACATAAATTGCTTACCATGTTAGAGTCGAACGGAATAAAGAGATGTAACAAAAAACGTCGCCTGGATAAACAAAAAAATATAGTTTTTGGCGTATACTGAGTATTTTCAGAAATTCATTTTCAATTTGGTTTCAACTGTATAATCATCTGTAGATGCCATTTCAGCTAGTTAGGAAATTGTGATATAATAATGCTACAAATAATAGCAAAACATATTTTAAAACAGGTAATTGGTTTTTTTTTCTCTAAAGCCGAAAAACACTCATTTTTCAAAGTTTATAGCCGAATTATGTATAAACTGAATTAGTAGAGATAGGTTTGATTAACTGATTGTGGTTTCTGGGACAAGAAAGGTTTCTAAGAAAGGAAAAGAAAGGAAGACAAGAAAGGTTCCGTATAACATTCAATGCGAGCAAAACAGTCACATTCTATTCTAATCATTTTAAAATATCACTCATGTCTTTTTCTATGTGCACACTAATTGCAAGTTTTCAATTCGAGTCATCAAACTATATTATTTATCATGCATTTTGATGAAAACAGTCTTTAAAAATAGATTATCTATTTCTTTATACGATCTATTCTAAAGATTCCCTTTTATTTTTCAGCAATAAATTACTTTGTATTGATCTAAATTTAAGAAAAAGATAAAAAAGGCCAACTTTTTACTCACTCACAGAGCAAAAAAATAGTTACACCTCAAGAATGAAACATCTCACAAAAAAAAAATAAAAGCGTTCGCGAGTGCAGAATATTGAGACGGATTACCTACCAAACTTGATCAAAATCAAAAACAGTACGACATGAAAATTTGTTGCTTTTACATGGAATGGCATTGTAGCCAGATTGCATTAACCTCCTCTGAGAGAGAGAGAAACTCAAAGTTCTCTGAAGTTTAAACTTTTTACATCGACCTGTGTATATAGGAAAATTTTTTATTTTACCTTTTGCTGTTAGAAGTTTGCTTTAGCAATCTGGCTACATGTTTAGTGAAATTGAGCAACGGGGTCATTCCATATGTTGTTCTCTTTGTTTTGTGCCAGCTAAGCTGGAAATTTGAGATGCGCTGCTTCACTTTTCCAACTGTACCGTAATTTGGTGTGAAGTCCGACTTCCACAGTACACATATATGCCACATGGACCCGTTTATAGAGTGTTTCATTTGTACATTTTGTACATTTTTTGCAAATGTACTCCATGTAGGGGAGAGTGGTAATGAATGGGCCATGGTGATGAATGGGCCACTAACAAAATATGAAAAAGTATTTGCATGAATTTTTTTTTGATGCCACCAATAGATGTAGCTTTTTGTTCTACTAAACTCATCCTATTTTCATTCGTTTGCGCTGAGCCATTTTCAAACTAGAGTGGCATGGTCAAGAATCTGACTGAAAAGTAAGTTTTTCCCTTTTTAGTAAAGCATTTTCTAGCTAAAATGTACCAAGTATTTCACTGCATACATATGTATAAGCTAGTCTTTCCATATCTATAAACTAATCTTAAGATGTATTTTGATATCTAAATTCAATGTACTCAAAAAACCTAAATGTATTGCAAAAGTATAGATGGGGCTGAATGGGCCACTATGTCATGGTAATGAATGGGCCACCTATAAATATTGTTTTTCTTCCTTTTCTTTGGATTTTCGCATTAATATGAAACACAACTGACTGTCATAGATAAAGATTACTGTCGTCAAAATAGGTTTGTAGTAACTTCTAAATATAATTTACAGATCTATATTATATTCCTATAGTACAATAGACCTCTGGTCGCAGTGCGTGGCTTGAAAAAGACCCCCTCTCTCCTTCATATTATATTCCTCACAGTACAATTTCATTTTCTTTCTTGGTAACTTAAGTTAGATATTTCTTATTCTGTAAAACAGGAAATCAATGTATCTTAAGTCTGATATAAAGTAATATATCAGACTTAAGATAAGTAAGTAATACATAATAGTATAATTAGGAAGTGACATTCTGCTAAAGTGGCTTCTGATTTGTGAAAAAGTTGAGTTTTTGATGACATTCACAACATCGACCAAGAAGGCACAGCTGAACAGTAAGGTTTTTTTTTCTTTTAGATTATGTTTATTATCCATTTCAAAGTATTCTTTTAGCATTATAAACTTGATATGACAGGATATATTACTTTATATCAGACTTAAGATACATTGCTTTCCTGTTTTACAGCAACTAGAATGATAAGAAGTACATAAATTGCTTACCATGTTGGAACCGAAAGGAATAAAGAGATGTAACAAAAAAAACGTCACCTGGACAAATAAAAAATATGGTTTTTGACGTATACTGAGTATTTTCGAGAATTCATTTTCAATTTGATTTTAACTGTACAGTCATCTTTAGATGCCATTTCAGCTAGTTAGGAAGTTGGGATATAATAGTGCTACAAATAATAGCAATACATATTTTAAAACAGGTAATTGGCCTTTTTTCTTAACGCCGAAAAACACTCATTTTTCAAAGTTTAGAGCCAAATTATGCAAAAACTGAAAGAGTAGCCATAGGTTTGTTAACGGATTGTGTTTCTGGGACAAGAAAGGTTTCTAAGAAAGGAAAAGAAAGGAAGACAAGAAAGGTTCCGTATAACATTCAATGCGAGCAAAACAGTCACATTCTATTCTAATCATTTTAAATATCACTCATGTCTTTTTCTATGTGCACACTAATTGCAAGTTTTCAATTCGAGTCATCAAACTATATTATTTATCATGCATTTTGATGAAAACAGTCTTTAAAAATAGATTATCTATTTCTTTATACGATCTATTCTAAAGATTCCCTTTTATTTTTCAGCAATAAATTACTTTGTATTGATCTAAATTTAAGAAAAAGATAAAAAAGGCCAACTTTTTACTCACTCACAGAGCAAAAAAATAGTTACACCTCAAGAATGAAACATCTCACAAAAAAAAAATAAAAGCGTTCGCGAGTGCAGAATATTGAGACGGATTACCTACCAAACTTGATCAAAATCAAAAACAGTACGACATGAAAATTTGTTGCTTTTACATGGAATGGCATTGTAGCCAGATTGCATTAACCTCCTCTGAGAGAGAGAGAAACTCAAAGTTCTCTGAAGTTTAAACTTTTTACATCGACCTGTGTATATAGGAAAATTTTTTATTTTACCTTTTGCTGTTAGAAGTTTGCTTTAGCAATCTGGCTACATGTTTAGTGAAATTGAGCAACGGGGTCATTCCATATGTTGTTCTCTTTGTTTTGTGCCAGCTAAGCTGGAAATTTGAGATGCGCTGCTTCACTTTTCCAACTGTACCGTAATTTGGTGTGAAGTCCGACTTCCACAGTACACATATATGCCACATGGACCCGTTTATAGAGTGTTTCATTTGTACATTTTGTACATTTTTTGCAAATGTACTCCATGTAGGGGAGAGTGGTAATGAATGGGCCATGGTGATGAATGGGCCACTAACAAAATATGAAAAAGTATTTGCATGAATTTTTTTTTGATGCCCACCAATAGATGTAGCTTTTTGTTCTACTAAACTCATCCTATTTTCATTCGTTTGCGCTGAGCCATTTTCAAACTAGAGTGGCATGGTCAAGAATCTGACTGAAAAGTAAGTTTTTCCCTTTTTAGTAAAGCATTTTCTAGCTAAAATGTACCAAGTATTTCACTGCATACATATGTATAAGCTAGTCTTTCCATATCTATAAACTAATCTTAAGATGTATTTTGATATCTAAATTCAATGTACTCAAAAAACCTAAATGTATTGCAAAAGTATAGATGGGGCTGAATGGGCCACTATGTCATGGTAATGAATGGGCCACCTATAAATATTGTTTTTCTTCCTTTTCTTTGGATTTTCGCATTAATATGAAACACAACTGACTGTCATAGATAAAGATTACTGTCGTCAAAATAGGTTTGTAGTAACTTCTAAATATAATTTACAGATCTATATTATATTCCTATAGTACAATAGACCTCTGGTCGCAGTGCGTGGCTTGAAAAAGACCCCCTCTCTCCTTCATATTATATTCCTCACAGTACAATTTCATTTTCTTTCTTGGTAACTTAAGTTAGATATTTCTTATTCTGTAAAACAGGAAATCAATGTATCTTAAGTCTGATATAAAGTAATATATCAGACTTAAGATAAGTAAGTAATACATAATAGTATAATTAGGAAGTGACATTCTGCTAAAGAGGCTTCTGATTTGTGAAAAAGTTGAGTTTTTGATGACATTCACAACATCGACCAAGAAGGCACAGCTGAACAGTAAGGTTTTTTTTTCTTTTAGATTATGTTTATTATCCATTTCAAAGTATTCTTTTAGCATTATAAACTTGATATGACAGGATATATTACTTTATATCAGACTTAAGATACATTGCTTTCCTGTTTTACAGCAACTAGAACGACAAGAAGTACATAAATTGCTTACCATGTTGGAACCGAACGGAGTAAAGAGATGTAACAAAAAAAACGTCACCTGGACAAATAAAAAATATGGTTTTTGACGTATACTGAGTATTTTCGAGAATTCATTTTCAATTTGATTTTAACTGTATAGCCATCTTTAGATGCCATTTCAGCTAGTTAGGAAGTTGGGATATAATAGTGCTACAAATAATAGCAATACATATTTTAAAACAGGTAATTGGCCTTTTTTCTTAACGCCGAAAAATACTCATTTTTCAAAGTTTAGAGCCGAATTATGCAAAAACTGAAAGAGTAGCCATAGGTTTGTTAACGGATTGTGTTTCTGGGACAAGAAAGGCTTCTACTCCAACTAGTTTTGTATCTGGTCACTCATGGTGCAAGGAGATAATGACCCTCAAAGTCACGTGATTTTGCGATTTCTGCAATTTCAGAGTCAAATATTTCGATGTGCAAAATATCAACCACACATATCTTTATGTTTTTGGATACTACTCTTTGGTGGGTATTTACTGATATATACACTACCGTGGTGCACCGTTTCCACAAGAAGATTTGGTCGGTCAAAGTTGCATTAAAAAACTATTTTTCGTACAACTTTGAGTGACCTCTGACCTTTGCGCCAAGAGTCGTCCACAAATATTTATGTACTTACAGTTAGTGGGGATATAGTAGAACACAAAATAATTGTCAGTTCCACGGTTCACTCGTAAAGCAAAAAGTATTGGCTCATCTAAGTTGGCATGTTTTTATTGAAAAAAAGAGCGAAATCCAACTTTGACCTCCCAAAACGGAGAGAAAAAATTTTTTTTTGAAAAAAATAAAAAAAAAACACGTGTTTAATAATTTTAAATAAAGACTATATTCTGAAATTTTCTGCAAAATCAAAAATGTCAAGTTTTTTGACTACCTGATTCTTAAAAAAAACGGCTCTTAAATCCTTAACCTATCATCAATTTCCACTATTCAGAAGCTTATCCACTGTTCAATGGCACCTTATTGTACCGGTCGGCCAGTCTATCGGTTTATGAAGAAACAACTCTGACTCCACCAATGAAGAAAAATCGCTATTTGTGAGTGTTAAAATATAAGAATTGAGCAGCTAAAAATTGGAGGAAACGACTATTTAGTGACAAAATTCCTTTCATTAGCCAAGGTCAACGAACTCAAGACGTACGGAGATTTTCAGGTGAAAGAATTCAGGTTTGCCACATGAAAACATTTGTAAATCACCCTAAAAAGATGTTTTGGGGTTGTCTCGGTTACAATGGGGTTGGTTCCTTGAAGAATGTTGATATTATGATGTATTTTGAGAAATCTATTGCTATTCTGGAAATAAAATGCTTTACTAGTGCTGAAGGAACGATACCCACATGAAACGGGATTTTTCCAGCAGGATTTAGCCCCTTGCCATGCGTCCAAATGACCAAGAAATTCATGTCTGAGAACCAAATTGAGACATCTAAATAGCCTGAGCTCTCCTGATATCAATCCAATCGAGAATATTTGGGATATATGCAAAAATCGACTATTGAATGAGGACTGTTCAACTATGGAGAAACTAATCACTGCGCTAATTCATAGACACACATATTACAAATGAGTGTAAAAAAATTGATAGATTCCATGGCGAATCGCGTCCAAATGTTTACAAAGAGTTCTAGACATTGTATTATGTTATAAAAACTTTTGGTTTTATATAAATTTAAACAAAATAGTTCTTTTCTTTATTTTCTCAATTTTTTGAGTTTGTTTCAATTAATGAGTGTAAAAAAATTGATAGATTCCACGGCGAATCGTGTCCAAATGTTTACAAAGAGTTCTAGACATCATATTATATTATAAAAACTTTTGGTTTTATATAAATTTAAACAAAATAGTTCTTTTCTTTGTTTTCTCAATTTTTCGAGTTTGTTTCAATTAATTTGCGCAAGGGTGTAGATATGTTTTTCTGAAGACAGAAATATTGATACCCTTTCCTAAACTCTATCTTAAGTTCTTTATCAGTGTTTATTCCAATCGGCTCTTCTCGTAAAATTTCGATTGTTCAACGTCATCAAAAAAATTGATACTCCACTAAAACATCAGTGTCAAAAAGTTTAAATATAAAAATAATAGCAACCTCGTCAAGCATGATCCTTTTAACATTCAGTGTACTTCAAAGTGAAAAAGTAATTAATTAAAGTTCTCATCATTTTCCTCATACAACTGCGCAAATAATTTACAGTGTAAAGTAGTATTGCGAATTTCGATTATAGCATTTATTACAAATTGTAGTGATTGATGCAGACTCCTGCTGAGATTTTTTGCTAATAATCTTGGCTCGTGGACCCCTATTTGTGCCCCAACTCGTTCTTTCGTTTATATGGACCCCTTACAAACTCCGGGGGACCCCTGGGGGTCTCTGTGGACCAGTTTGGGAATCACCGGTATAAAGCTTTTTAATTACCTGTAAGAATTAGTCTGCATCTACAGTTAGATTTGAATATGTTCCTCTTCATTTCAGTCGCACATGGGTCATTTTCAAAATTTGCTTACATTTGCTGTCCGGAGGTTAAAAAGACGATTTTGAAGCATAACTTATATTTTAAATTCAATGCGAACAATTATTTTCTGCAAGAAATACCCCCAAAAAATTCTATCACTCAAAAAATTATTGAAATTTATTTATTTATTTTTATATAAGTCTTTAAAAATGAGAATCAAGGCAAAAACGCTTGTCCATTTCCAATTTTCGCAAGTTCAACTATTTTTTTATATACTTAATTGCATAAAAAAGTATATACAACAAATTATTTTTGAATATTGACTATTAGTATAATATTCATAATAAATATTGACAATAGTAAATTTTTTTTATCAAGAAATGTACATGAATATATTTTGTCCGGCAGTTCTTGTCAAGTCCGTTACCCTAAGATTATTTTAGCTAAAAAAGGCATTTATTGCAGTCAAAAGATGGTAACACGTATTCAGTTAACTTAACAACCTAGTGACGTAACTAATTCTTACCATTTTGTTTTCCTGAGTGGAGAAGTATTGCTGTGGCGTTTCGCACAAGATTTCTTCCTGGTGCGTATTTTTATTCTTTGTCAAGTCTGTTACCAAAGATTTTAGTATTAATTTTTACTTTTTCTCAACTTTTACCCCGAAATATTGTTTATTATACAACTCTAAGAAAATGCATATTGTTGTTCAATTTTTAAATTCGACAACCTAGCCATAATTTGACATTTTGGTTGAAATGTCAAGTCCGTTACTGGTCAAATCCGTTACCAAATGTCAAGTCCGTTACCATACAGTTTTTGATCAATATTTTAATAATCACAAACATCGTTTTAAGCTTCAGGGACCCAAATAATTTCAAATGAAGTTGGTTCTAGGTGCTATGATATAGTTTAAAAGTGAGATTTCATATTGATTTTGTATGGTAACGGACGACAATTTTCCTTGCAACTTAAAGTTTTATAACAGCATTTGAATACTTAATTATGCATCAAAGTGTACAACCAATTACTTTTTTACACACCTAAAATATGTGACAAAACATCTGTTAGTGATTCTAAAAGAAAATAGCAAGTTGAAAAAGTTACTTAAAAATTCTGAAATGTAAGCAAATGGTGAAAATGACCTATATACAAATTTTATTAATTCGGATCCTGAGCTTACATTCTCATTCACGGATATGGTTATCTGAACGAAAAAGAGGTGATAAATTAGCTATTATTCAAAATGTCTATAGATTTCTTAGTAGCTTTGAAAAAAAATCAGGACACAACTTTTTTTTAAACAAATTTAAAAGTAGTTTCCAGAAATCGCTATAAACTACTATTTTTTTGTCTCGCGCTACTCACTACACTATTTTTTTTAAGTAGTGCGCTACACTACAAACTACTCAAAAATGTAGCTTCTACAGTAGTTTCGCTACTTTTAGCGCGCAACTTCCGACCACTGCATTAGAGTCTGTATTTTCAACTGTCCCATTTCACTTAGCTATATGCAAATGATTTATAAACGAAAGCATTCTCTACCGATACATTAGTGTCTCGTAAACTGTATGCAATATCAAGCAAAAACCTGTATGAATCAAATCATTTGCATTACATGCTTAAGCAATTCAACCCAACTATTTTCTTAGTGTTCCAGTCATTTACTGAAGGAAACGGGACATTTCAACATCCTACAACTATTTTGCGGGAAGAACGGGACTGTCTACCTGAAAACGGGACTGTCCCGCTCAAAACTGATGTATTGTTACCTGCTCTTGGACATTCGTAGCAAAAATGAATAACACGGAAACTGAATAAATAAATAAATAAACATTCGCAAAGACACTTCAAATTAGAAGGGAGCATCTGGCCTTTCATCCCGGTTTTCGAGTCTATGTCCCGAAGTTCTTAGCAGGCCCATCATTTCGAATTTTTCCGGAGAGGGAGGGGGGGGGAGTAAATGGTGTATGGATGTAAATTGTACCGAAACATCTCAAAACCACGTTCACTTTCATATAAATTTCCCAAAGCCAGACGGGGGGGGGGGGGGGTAAATGACCCCGACAACCCTCAATGACGGGCCTGACTATTAGATAAGTTTATTTAATAATAACGCTGATTAGCTCAGTCCCCCTCCCAAAGTTTTGGGGATAAAGCCCTTCTACCTCCCGTAACTCTTTTACCCCTCCCCCAACTCACATGTAAATAACTAAGGGGAACTTTTTTGATTTTTTAAAAACTTTTAAACTTACTTTTCAATGTTTTCTCATTTGATTATTTATTAATTACTTACATTTAACCCTCGTGGGTCCCTCCCATTTCAGTTACACTCAAGACCCTTGGGGTCATAAACGACCCCAATGCTTCCTTTAATTAATTTATTATTATTAATGAATGTTACATGCATTATTTAAGTTCACACACTTTTTAATGCTAAAAAAATAAAAATAAAAAGACACAATCAAAGTAAAATTTAGTTTATGCATTAAAAATTAAAATTTTAGAGCAAAACTTACAATAACTGTAGATTTATTTACAACTGTTACAGACCTGAAAAAACATGATTTTTTGCAAGTGAATTTCAAACACTTATGACATTTTTCGATGCATTTTCTGTCCAGTTCTCTTGGACAAAAGTTGCAACGTCCTCTTTTTTTGGCATTCTGGGGAAGTGACCCCAAGGGTCTTGTGTGCAAAAAATGCAATTCGGGAAAAATAAAACAGAAAAATAGCATTATTTTGAATATAAAACTAGAAGAATAAAAGCCACAAAATGCCATTAAAATCAAATGGTTGATTAACAAGATATATTAAACAGAAATTGCATTGGGGTCACATATGACCCCAAGGAACCCACGAGGGTTAAAATCAAATTTTGAGAGGTACTTTCTGCTTTGTTGAGATTTACTTCATTTATAAGTT
Source organism: Uloborus plumipes (assembly GCA_038373865.1). NCBI lineage: Eukaryota > Metazoa > Arthropoda > Arachnida > Araneae > Uloboridae > Uloborus > Uloborus plumipes. The sequence continues at coordinate 86,936 of JAXGGA010003522.1, read as the reverse complement.
TTGTTTTCTCTGAACGCAATATTTTTGTAATTTATCCTTTGATTAAAATCAATTTAATTTTGTTTATTTAAAAGTAATAATTGTTACAAGAAATATTGTAACAAGTATTATCTTACATTGAAAAAAACTAATTAAATTTTATTTTTAAGGGGGTGAAAGTGCCCCCTTTTGCAGCCCATTAGCAGCTCTCATGTACGTAAGGTGAGATTAAAATTTTTCGCAATGTATTTTGTAGTTTAATTTTTTTTTTCTACAAATCCAAGGGGTGAGAGCAATCTCGACGTATCGATCCTCGTTGACTTAAAAATGCGATTGTTTTTCTCTCTTGTTTAATTCCTTATAATTTATTTTTAAAAGTTAGGGTGTAAAAGTGCAACCCTTTTCCCCCTCTCCCCTGCTGGAACTCATGGATATAGGCAGGATATTAACGTTTTTCGTTATGTACCGTAAGAAATATTTTATCCATATTACATTTGAAAAATAATTCGATATTTTTTATTTAAGGGTTGAAAGTGCAGCCACCTGTCGGCGCGCATCGATATAAAAATGAGTTGCTATTGTCAATGATGTATTTTGTACTTTTTAAAAAGTATTTTGCAGTTTACTATTTATTTAATTTAATTTCAAAAGCATAGGTTTGTGAGAGTGTACCCCCTTGATTCACTGTATTGAAGCGTATGGACATTTTTAAAATTTTTAATTTCCATGATTTTATTGTTTTCAAAGTATTTTGCAGTTTGTCGCTTTTTTCTAAATTGAAATTTATTTTTACTAGCTAGAGGGTGAAGGTGCACCCCCTTTCACACCTACAGGCATTTTTAGACATTACGTTAATATCTTTCGCTATCTACTTTACAGTTTGAGTATTCTGATATTTTTCGTTCGTTGAAAATGGATTAATTTATTTAGTTTTAATAATTATTTAAAAGATTTCTTTAATGTTAAAAGAAATCAAACCAATATTTATTTATATTTTTTCAAAAGCCGGAAGTGTGGGGGGGGGGGCGTCAAATGCACTTTCTTGCTTTCTCCTGTTTTTGCTCATGGATATGCAGGGGCGCCCCGAGCTTAAATTTTTGGGAGGGGGAAAATTCTAAATTTGCCGAATGGAACTTCAAAATGCGCCGAATAAAAAAATACGAGTTTGTACACAAACCTTATACCGCTACTTTGTGAGAAAAGACGATAGGTGTCACTTAAAAAAAAAAAAAAAAAAAAAAAAAAAAAAAAAAAAAAAAAAAAAACAAGAACTTTGATAAATAACAACGGTGTTGTATGCTGAATTGTCAAAGCGATTGATTGGATTTCTTATATATACAGATTAAAATATTGATTGCAAAACATATTATAAAATATTGCATATATGATGCGTGTTTACAAATTAAAGCATGCTGGAACTTCGGCTGCCAGTATTATAATGTAAAAACAACAGTTCATTTTTTACAGTGTAGGGAAATTATGTATGCAAAACGAATATTTCACTTTTGATTTTTTTTTTTTTACTTATGGCTGGTCCATTGACGCGAATCAGTTCCTACCGAAAAAGATACACACACAATTACACAGAAAATACACTATTAATAGCTTATTTTTCAATGGCGAATCAACGAAATGATAACGAGATTTGTTTTTTAACACAATTTCTTTATATATTACATGCATAATTTATTGAAAATGAAGAAAACTAATTTTATTAAATTCTAAGAAAAAAAGCATAATGTCTGAAAAATAATTTGAACAAACATTAAAATTAATTCATGGCTAAAATTTTTACACAACTTTTTCCAAAGGCGACCTTTAACGAAGAAATTAATTTGTTTCTAAATATTGAGGTAGGTGGCGGATTTCGCCAAGTCACACATGTCACAACTGTGACATAAGACCCGGAAATGAATTTATTCTGCACATGAAAAAATGTGAACGTTAAACAAGGGGCTCCCAAAATATATTGCCACAGGCTGTCAAGTGTGGGAGTTCTATGGCCATTGATTTAAATCAGTGAGTAAAAAAAATGCATTGAAACAAATTAAAAGAGGATAAAAAAAAGATCAATTTAAAACTAACCGTTAATGGCGATAATTCGCTGCTTGAAGCAGTTTTTATTTTCTTTCTTGCAGCATCAAATGGATATTTTTGGAGCTTCAGCAAGTTTCACGGAAAAATGTCTTCCACCGTGGCAAGTTTCCTCATGTTTTTGTTTATAATCGTCATCAAAAGTACTTCCACAAATTAAACACTCAACTTTATATCGTTTACGAATTCTCTTCCTTGCCAGCAAAATCAATAAATTAAGTAAAACAGATAGATGCATTTCAGTACTATAATTAAAACGAAAAACAATATTGAACTAGTTCGACGGTCGATTCTTTTCGTACTGAAGAAAGTCAAGAAATGAAACTAAATAAATGAAGCTAAGCAGATAATATTTTTCAGTACGAGGAGTGAGAAAATCTGCTGGTAAAGCAAAAAAAAAAAAAAAAAAAAACTGAAGTCGCAGCACATAATATTAGAGCTCTTTGCATTCAAAGTGCAACATTTATGCATTGCAGCATTTTCATTACATATATTATCCGTCTTGTCTGGAGTCATGCTACACACACTATGGAATTCACCGAAAGGCGCCAAGGAAAGAAACGGTTTGGTTAATGGTGAATAACTTCAATAAAAGAATGAGATATATTTTTATTAATCGGATATTCTCATTTTCAAAGATAACAAATGTATATAAAAAAAATATTGCAAAAAATATTTTAATACTTTCCCTGACTGTCCTGTTTTCCTATTACTTGTCCGAATTTGCCGAATGAGGGAGATGTTTGGGAGGTCCCGGTGACCTCCCTGGACCTCCCTTCGGGGCGCTCCTGTGGATATGAAGTATTTATAAAAAATTTTGGAATCATTTTAAACTGGAAAAATCTTTCTTCTTCGATTTTCAGCAGCAGATGGCACCACCTGTTATAAATTCCTTTATGCCGATTATTCCGAAAGCCAAGTTATTTTAGAACGAAAAGCAACTACAAATCCACTATCAATCAATAATATGAAAATAATTACCCGACAAGTTTGTAGCAGCGAATAATATCAGCGTATATAGACACACAGATGTGACGAACGTTTCCACACTCGACTTTTAATAGTAAGGATTTAAAAAAATGTTATTTTTGTAGAATACTAAATGGAGCGAAATGAGCATTATCTTCACTATTTATAATATGTATATATATATATATATATATATATATATATATATATATAATACATAAGGAATTTGAAGGAATCCTTTTTTTTCAATTGCTATCTTTTCCTTGCTCCTTTTTAGAGACAAATATAAGAAAGAAAAAAGGAAAACCAAAAACACTTTATATACAGAAGGGTGGATAAAAAAATAAAAAAAAAAAACACTTTTTTTAATTCAAAATTCCAAGTTGATAAAAAATTGCTCCTACAGACCTAAAAGGGTTGATTTAAAAGATTTTAATAAACAGAAATCAAGTTAAAATACAAGCAATTAAGTTAACTAATGTTAAAAAAAAATTTTTTTTTGCTATCATGCAATATTAAAGTATTAAGGAAAGAACTCAAAAATAAGAATTTTTTTTGAATAGTAAGCATAATTAGCTTAAAAATTCTTTTGTAGATTTTAATTTGAAAATTTTTCTGCAAGTTTATATTGCTTCATGAATAAAATACGCTTGGAATTTTTTGTTCTGATTACATTGTAAGATTAATATTCTTAGATTTAAAAAAGAAATGCAGGCTCTAAAATTATTTCAAAGTATGTACTCTATTTTATTGCTAAGGCACATTATTAAAATTGAGCATGAAAACTCAACTCTAAAACATAACTTGATATACTTTATATAAGGTAAAGGGGCCACTGCGGTCACGGCACAATAGATCGTGCAGGCTTGGATCCAGAGGGTTCAGGATCCTGGGCTCATGATCGGTCCCTTAAGCGACCAAATATACTCTAAAACGGCATTTTTTGATGCTTTTTTGTCGAAAAAATTGCCAAATATTTATGTTTTCTCAAAAAAAAAGTCGCTTTAACCCCTAACTTTTCGAATAGGAACCCCTCTTGAACCAGAAGCTGGATCTTCCCTTGGTTTCCAGAGCATTTATGGTCTTCTGCAATAAATCGAATAGATAAAAACCTATTGGTAATTCCTATAACTAGCAGGGCGTGATTAAGGTATCACGGGGCCCTAGGCCAAATACTTTTTTGGGGCCCCCCGTACTGAGGCTTTACAATTTTAGGCATGGGAAAAAGCAAATTTAGGCATTGGCTACAGCAATTTTAGCCATTGAGGCCCTAAACTGTGGGGGCCCTAGGCCGCGGCCTAGTTGGCCTATTCAGTAATCAGGCCCTGATAACTAGAAACAAACACTGGTTTATACAGACAAAACACAGTGATAAGTGAAATGTCTTGGATAGAGCAATTTTGAGAAAATTGAGAAGGTTGGAGGTTTTTTTTTTTTTTTTTTGTCGTATCGAAAGCATTTGAAATCAGCAAAGGTAGGGTGAAATCCAGGCTTTAAGCTGCACCTTTTTTGGAACTGTGTAAAAAATCCTCCTTTGCTCATAAAGTAAAATAAATCATTCTGTGCTATTTCAAGATAAATCCGCAACATGTGTCTTCCGACAAAAAATTAATGCTTTTAAACAGTTTTTTTTTAAAGGCAGGTGACACTCTTGGTGCGTCACTCATATCTCTCACTCCTTTCAATAACGTCATGTCTCAGAGTACGGGATTATTCAGGAAAGCAATTTCAAAGTTTGAAAGATACCATGTAGTAAATATATACCTAGTAATTAAACTTTAGTAGTAAAAAAAGTAGTTTAGTACTAAAAATTACTAGTAAACCTAGTAATTAAACTTTTCACCATGCATAATAGGGTGGAGCGAAAAAAATGAATTTTTGATTTTCGTAAATGTAACCTTTCATTTACTGTGAATGAGGCTAAGTAACAATTCTGTAAAATATTTCACTTTTGCGACGTCATCTTTAGTCTGCGCATTTGGCCTAAACTTTTGAAATTTTTGATTTTTTTTAGATTTTTCAAATTTTTTTTAAAAAAATTATTTCAAATGATAAAACTAGTGACGGGTGATTATTAAATGGAAGAAAAATGTTTGAAATATACAAGGAATTTTTTCAAACCATTTTAGATTATGATTTCAGCTCGTGCATTACGCTCAAAGTTCATCGAATTTCCCAAAATTTCTGACATTTTCAACATTTTTTAACTCAGTATTTCCTCTCAATATTCACTTGAAGTGTCTTCAAACCTGTTTTTATTCATTTTGTTTCTTCTTTGAACCGTGCAACTCTTCGCTAGCTCATGTGGAACTACCCAGGACTCACCACGAGGAGGTGACCGCACTTCGAGTCCTATACATGAGCCCTTCCTTCCACCAATGCGAGAACGTATTTACATTTCTTAGATACGTCTTTAACAGTTAAATTGTTCCTTTGTGTCGTAAATTGATCAAATATTTCTGTCAGATATCCTCCTTTTTACTGATCTTTTTTTTCCCTGTGATTAAATACCGATTTTGAAGAGCTTCTGACCTTTTTGACAGCTCTTTCAACTGATTGAGCCTTGAATGGAAGTTTAAAAAGAGCGCATTCAGAAATTATACTTAAATTCTCAGCTTCCAGTAATCTTTGTAAATATTGTTTTGATAAGTTACGTGTAAAAGGTGGCTTTGTAATTTCCACATAATGACAAGAAATCATATCGATGTATTATGATTTTTTATTTGTGTATGTAATGTATAAAATTGATTTTTATCTATTTATGGATTCTGAACTTGTTTGCTTGTTTGTTTTCTAGATTGAGCGTTAATAATATGATTTAAAACTCGTTTCTTTATACGCTCTCTCTAATGAACTAACTAGAGTACTACCCGGCGTTGCCCGGATGCTTTTAAATACAACGTAGCTCTAAAAAATATTTGAATGAATTCTATCCACATGTTAATATAAAAACTTATTTCATGCTAAAATGAAATAGACTTTTAAGTCCCTCTCATGGACTTAAAATTAATTAAACCAAAAAATAATGATATATTTATTAATAGCTGTATTATCTACTCAATATGTCATGAAATTTAATTTATTAAATCATTGAACAATAAATTAGATAATTGATGAAAACAAGAAATAGTATTTCTCTGATGCCTGAGCATTATGCATTCATAATTATAAAGCACTAAATACTTTCTTGAGAAATTAATTAACATAAATGAGCTCTAAATATTTATATTATAAGCAATACCCAATCTTGTGATTGGGATACTCCTGTTTTTAATTGCAGAATTTCTTGAATATCACATGAATATCAGGAAAATAAATGAGGTCTTTTCGTTTGATGTAGGATATTTTATGACAAATTTCATTTGATGGGCTACTAACTGAGCATGGTGATAAAGAGCTATTAATTTCAGCATCGAATTCCATTTTACCTTATTAACAGTTAAATATTTACAAAAGAATTAAATAAATAATTTAATATAAAGCCATGCTTGAAGAATTAAAATTAGTGCAACTAATATTTTCCCATACTGATCTTTACAAAACTGACATGTGTTGAGCACTGATAAGAACTGACAAGAATAAGTTTACTCACTAAAATACTAGTTCACAGATACTATAAAGCATACATTCTATTTTCTACAAAATAATACTGCAACAAAGAACAAGGGTATCCCCCTGTTTATAGCCATCAATCAGGAACATCCCAATCACAAGATTGGGTATTGCTTATGAGATAAATATTCGAAGCTCCTTTATTTTAATTGATTTTTCAAGAAATTCTTTAGTACTTACCCCTTTATACCCTTGTTCTTTGTTGCAGTATTATTTTGTAGAAAATAGAATGTATGCTTTATAGTATCTGTGAACTAGTATTTTAGTGAGTAAACTTATTCTTGTCAGTTCTTATCAGTGCTCAACACATGTCAGTTTTGTAAAGATCAGTATGGGAAAATATTAGTTGCACTAATTTTAATTCTTCAAGCATGGCTTTATATTAAATTATTTATTTAATTATTTTGTAAATATTTAACTGTTAATAAGGTAAAATGGAATTCAATGCTGAAATTAATAGCTCTTTATCACCATGCTCAGTTAGTAGCCCATCAAATGAAATTTGTCATAAAATATCCTACATCAAACGAAAAGACCTCATTTATTTTCCTGATATTCATGTGATATTCAAGAAATTCTGCAATTAAAAACAGGAGTATCCCAATCACAAGATTGGGTATTGCTTATAATATAAATATTTAGAGCTCCTTTATGTTAATTAATTTCTCAAGAAAGTATTTAGTGCTTTATAATTATGAATGCATAATGCTCAGGCATCAGAGAAATACTATTTCTTGTTTTCATCAATTATCTAATTTATTGTTCAATGATTTAATAAATTAAATTTCATGACATATTGGGTAGATAATACAGCTATTAATAAATATATCATTATTTTTTGGTTTAATTAATTTTAAGTCCATGAGAGGGGGAACAAAAGCATATGGTCGTCGCGAAAAACATGCATATACTGTCAGCAGGATATCTCTTAATGGAAGAAATAACCAAAAGTAAACTCTTTTCCTGTGAATAGCTAACATATCAGTGGCTTGTTTAAAAAAAAAATTAAAGTTTCTACTGCTCCCCCTTTATGAGAAAAATGGCTGCCAAGATGGCCAAAAACGCATGTTTTTGCCTTATGGCTTATCTTTAAGCTTAAATATTTCCAAGAAGGAGTGAGAAATCCAAGTTATGCATTGTGTAACCATTTATAGTAAACATCTGTACACTACCAGAAAGTGAGTAAACCTTTGGTTATGTCTTCCTTTTTTTGGAATAAATTCCTCAATTTTAGCAAAATCGGCAAAATTGAGTTTTTGTGATTACAACTTCAAAGAGCCCTGTAACTTAGCAATTTTCATTATGAACGTTCTAGTATTTTTTTTTCTGAATGCCTGGAGTAACTATTTTTCGTAGATATCTAACACTTTTATTTTGCATGAGTATGATTTTTTATAAAAAATGATTAAATAACATCACTTTTTTAGTATTTTGACGTGGCGGACAAACTTTGAGGGCATGTATCTCAGAAAATAAGTGGAGCAGGAACCTAACAATTTGGACTTTTCCATGCCTCTATATGATCAACATGTGTGCCAAATTAAAAGAAAATCCGAGTTGGTCGTGCGACCAACTTTTCCTTTTTCGGGTGAGTTGGTATGGAATCACTCAGTTGCATTATTCTATTTTTAAATATTAATTGCCAAATTTATGTAGTGTTAATAGGTTTTTGAAATATTGCCTTAAAGTGTTAAACTGTTGGATTGGGACAGTCAGGGGACTGTTTTTGGTGCATAGATAATTTCTAGAAAAAAAAATTAAACTGTTATCGCTCCAAATACAATTGGCCCACAAAGTATTAATGCTTTACTTGTATTAAGAGCGATAATTACTTGATTACACTTTAATATATTTAAAATACTCGGTTCGGACAGCCAATTACGAGTTTACAGAGAATCGCCGTTAAACATAGCAATGCAAAAGTAAGAATAGAAAGAACAGGCTGAATAGTATTAATGGACAGATGTACAATATACAATGTAAATTTTAAATAGCATAGAAATATATGTGAGCTTTTGTTATTAAATTATGTTCGATAAATCTCGTATATAATTATTTTTGCGGTAAGAAAGTATTGGCTTTTAAAAAATAAAGGTTTTAACATAATAATAAATAATTTGTTCTTTCTCGTAATTACGGTTTTAATTAATGTCTGAGTAATCATAGGAAACTTATATGTAAAACAGTGAACTTTGAAATTGAATCATTCTCATATCTTTAAATTTAACAGGTCGATTTGTTTATTGTTTGTAATGCGTAGAGATTCAATTCTAGAGGTTAAACATTTTGAAGCCAAATATGTTTTCTTACAAAAATTCGCAGCAAATGGTTCACTTATGTTCTTTTACTGGACAGTTTTCTTTTCAATCAAATGATGGTCATAACTTTTCTTCAAATGACTTTTCTGTGTGTTTGAAGAAAACTTGTAAGTCAAACATGTTTGTCGTTTTTTTGGGGGGAAGGGGGCAGGAAAAAACTCCTTTATTCTTAGTTTTCAATGAATGGAAATTAAAAGCTTTTTCCTAATTTTATTTGCATACCTAATAGCGGCTAAAAGTATTGCTCTGCTCTTTATAATATGCTTTGCTATCGTCCGACAAACAAGACTCGACACGCGATATTTCATTTAGGTTTTTATTAACTGATGGCTATTTCCTGGTTCGCCATACAGTAAATAAGCACAGGTACACTAATTAGTACTTAACTTGATGAGTTTTCCTTCTCTTGAGACATGTTTTTTGGACTAGAACCTAACATTACGCCAATGTCTAATATAGACGATCCCGAAGATCGTTGTAGCTAAGAGAAAGACAAAAAGTTTATCAGACTAATTCAACCCATAAAACCTACTATAGCAAGATAAAAGTAGTTAACACATTAAAACAAGACATGGTTAGACAAAGTTCACTGTTAGTTATAGAGGTTTTCCGAAAAGAGAAATTGCTGCACGTGTTCATTATTCTGCCGTGCTAAGCGCAAAAGTGGTATCTACAGTCGAGATCAAACCGAGAACAAACTCTTTAAAAGTTTTGCACCTCTATGTATTTAATTTAGATGATACTTTTTTATAATTAAAAAAAAATTTCCCGTATGACCATATAATACTGCATTTAGCAGGCCCGTCATTTAGGGGGTGGGGGCAGGGGGGATCAATTGCCTCCCCCCCTGACTTTGGAAAATCAATGTATTGGTATATAAGTGGGCGGGGCTTTTGCCATTTTTTGGTGAATTTTACATTGTGTATGTACCCTTTGCCCCCCCCCCCTGGAAAATTTCGAAATGACGTTCCTGGTATTTAGATAAAATGCATTATAAAGAGCCGCCTGGTGACAATAACTCAATTTTGTTAAATAGTGCAGTAAGACTTTTGTGCTTAGCGTGGCAGTATTGTACTGCTTAGACGCCGCACACCACGGTGGTTTGGCCCTTTAACCCTTTATGTCCCAAGTTAATTTAGCAAATTTTGAAAATCAGTAGAGTCTAAGGCCCCCTACGCCTTTGGGCCCGTAAGAAAACTGTTTCCGATTGCAGAGGTACCATCTGTCGGTCTCTCAGCGAAGTAAGAGTGGTACTTAAAAGCTTCAGCATGATTCCAGCCGTTTAGGATTCATAATACTAAGTTAATAGAAGCGGGACTTCTGAGTCCCGTCTGGGCATAAAGGGTTAATTAACCCTTTGACGCAGAATTTTTAATCAGCGTTTTCTTCATACTTTGTTTATTAATCTGTATTAATTTATGTTAAATTAAGGGGAAAATAATATATTTAGCATTTTAATAATTTTCTGGTTATGAAGTACAGTATAGGACCACGGTGTCCCTTTCTGCGTAAAAGGTAAAATATTCATGAGAAATCGGTGTTTCGTTCTGTGGGACACCGGTGTCCCATTTCTGCTTCAAAGGGTTTTAAAGGAGAATTGGGTATTCATACGCATAGTACTCTGTATGGACCCAAAACTTAGTTTTGACTTCAAAATTATGCATATAGCTATGATATTTAGAGGGAAAAAATATTTTAGCGTAAAAGTGCTCAAAAGTTTCGGTCAGGAAATTATGTATAGCTAAGAGCAATCATCGCATTGGGACTCATGTCATGCACTGGTTAAAGAAATCTAATTTTGCACTTAAACTGCGTGTTTGACTGTTTTTTAGAAATAATAAGAAGTAAGGGGGTTGGGGACCTATCAAGGATGTGGCGATATACTTTACTCCACAACTGTTAAAACTACAGGTTGTACATTGCACAAGGCACTTTTAATAGTGAAACGATGTAGCACCAGCGGCACTTCCTGAGGGTGCTACTTGACTACCTATGGCACCCCTGAAGGTGCCATTTGGCTCTATGTGAACACACCATGGTAACAGATTGCGCCCTAGGGAGTCTAATGGCCCCTTCAAGGGTTACATTGGGAGTCAAGTGATGGCTGGGGCTGCTGGTACTACAACGTTTTACCCTTAAAGGTTCATTGTGCAACCTATAGTTTAACAGTGTATTTATTGCTAACTTTATCAGCATTTTGTCTTTAGAAATCAATGAATCTTGAAAGGGGAGAAAGTAAGTACCAATAAGTGACGGAAAGAAACCCGGTGACCGTGTCACATCTAGTGAATAGTAGAATATTTCACTTACAATGACACATTCTAAAGAAAAAAGAACATCACATTTTACGAATAAAGAATCAGTTTTCTTTGCAATAGTGTCATCACTTTAATTGATACAAAACCACTCTCTGTGAAGAAGATATGTTTACTGGCAATAATGTCGTTAATTAAAATAGTACAATTGATGTTAAACATTTAACTGTGCAATCTTGTCATAAATCAAAATAAACCGTTACGAGGCAATTTTCTTTCTTCCTACAATACCGGCATAAAATCAAATAGCATGTTCTTGATTGAGAAATACAATGATAAAAACTCTTAGTTTTTGTGCAATACTGATATCGGAGTAAATAATAATCTTTTATTAAACTACAGAGATGTTTCTTGCCCAACGGTTCAAGCACAACCAAAATGTGACACTCTTGAAAAGAACATTCCCTAAATATTTGACAGTGCAAAAATGAAACTTTTTGTCTGTAACCGCAAATATTGAGTTACAGAAATGCAGGTTTTGCGCAGATATGCTACTCATTTATGTCAGTTTAACAAGTACTGAGATTAAATAAAAAATTAAAAAAACTTACCTTAATTCTTGACTTCATATTAAATAGAACTTCGTATATTTAATTGTTTTCGAGAGGACATAGTACACGCGGAAAAGGAAAGATAATCCTCACTAGTAAAATTTACTAGTCGCAAAAGCAGAATAAAGAGGAAAAATTGAAAATCCTTTAAAAAATCCTTGTACTAAAATGAATATAAATATTTTAATTGCAAATAGCAACGGTTAAACATTTTAAATCTTGATTTTCTTTAATTGTCGGCCAACCATGATATCGGTTTTCAATCTCATGAATAAAGGCTTAGCCGCATTTGCTGAAAAACGTTAAAATTCGAGTTCTATATAACATGGAAGTTTCAAGCACTTTCTGTCAGACGCAGAAACATTTTCTCTTTCTTTTGGTACTCCGCGAAAAACGTTATAAGGATTTTTAACTATGTTGATCATTGAAATCCGAAGACGCTACTTAGCTAAGAACATTCTCGATCAACTCTACTTTCATACAAAAAAATTATTAAAATAAGAATTGGTTCATACGATTAGGCGCTAGAATGCTACAGACAGATACACAGGCACGTCGAAATTAATGTCTGGCCATGAAAAACCGCGCCTAGCACTTGCGAACAGTTCCACTTTCAAAGGGTAGTTGGGTTGTGGGTGTCAACTTTCCGAAGTTTTAAATTTTTAACTTGCATTTGCTATATCCTTTTGACATATCCAACTGAACTATGTATTTGAAATTAACATCGTTCCACGTTGTTTGATACGGCACAAAATGCTTTTTATTGTTCTTTTCTTTGTTACTACATTACCTTATACCCATATTTTGGTAAGATCAGAGAAGACCTGACGCATGCGTGAATGCGCGCAAGATTTTACCTAAGGACATCAGACAGTATGCTCAGGGCGATAAAACGCAGAACTTGCGCGGGAGTGCGCGCCTGGTATAAGACTAGAATGAAACACAGAATAAAAATATTTATGTCAGAAGTGTTATTTATTAAGAAAATATATCAACGAGAAGATGTTTCCACCACTTCTTTTTGCTAAATTCTTACAAAATTTGTATGAAATTAGTGTTTCAGACCCAACTCTGAAATTTTCCTGGTCGGTACTCAATTTTGGTAGGTAAAACCCTTTCTATTCATGGCTGGTGATCCTGGCCAGATAATGCACTTATTCTAATTGCTTCCCTAAAATAATTAACTGGAAAATTCATTCTTTTTTGAGCTGTTGGGAATGGAAATAAGTTCGTAAAAAATGGAAATGTTATTTGAAAGGTTACTTTACAGCTTTTATTAATTTTTAAAATCTTCCAATCTTACAATATAATAAGGAAAGAAATCCAAATATTTTGTATTTATAAAACAACTTAGAACTAGCATTAATAACTGCTCCTGAACGAAGAAATTCTCAAATCGACATTTGCAAAAAAGTGAAAAAATGAAAAAAATTTAAAATGCGAAAATTTTTACTGTAACGTAAAAAAAAAAAAAAAAAAATCAAGGTTGTGAGAGCAAAGTACATGAACTCATTTTTAAGTTTGAAAAAAAATAAGAATTATTCAACTTTTTGAAGAAAATTAAATTTTGTGCCTGGTACGTGATATTTGACTGTTTAAAAAAATGGACATTTTTTCTTTGTTGGGTATACGTAGGTCTGTAGTAGCAAATTTTTATAAGTTTGAAATGTTTAATATCGAAAACAAAAGTATTTTTTGATACTTTCATATGCAGTGGCACGCAAAAGTTAACCTTAAGACCTAAGCAAATGTAATAAAACAGAAGAATAATATTTTTTACACCTTCCTTTCGTTTTATAAATGAAATCAAACATTAAAAAAATATATTGATAAAGAACTGATGCAAAAGGCAGCTAACATTGACATATATTACAGATAAATTCATAATAAATATTGTATTTCGCTTTAGTTTTTTTATTTTGCATTGTAATTACCTTTAAAAAATTGGCTTTTTTATTAATTTAAAATGACCTGTGTACATAAACAACAAAAACCATCAGAAAATTAATTGTTTTTGCACTATGTTATTGATAAACCAGTTCGGAATACGAAATAAATACCTTTGTGCTTAAATGTAAAAAATAATTAAACAAGACATGTGAAGGGCAAAATGTGGAAATAGTGTGAACGACTAGTTATAAAATTATGACTTAACATCCAAAAGTTCACAATTTTCTGCATTGATAAAAGGGATTTTCCAATCTAATGGAAGATCCCTTTCTAAAAAGGGATCTAAATTGGGAATCTTTTCTAAATTGGGAAGATCCCAACCTAAACACATGTTTGCAATTTTTTGAAAATTTGTGCACTTCATACGCTGTTTATGTATTTCTGTTACAGTTTGAAACACCGCTAAATTGGCTTATTTGCTGAATTATACACTGCAGTAATTGATCAATTGCTTTAAAGAAGAAAATCGGACTGAAAACAAAATAAGAAGAGGTTGACCAGCAAAATCAAGAGAATATGATCAGAGTTGAGTCGCAAGAAACTTTGAAAAATCTACAAATGAGGGCTGCAAAAATTCCTGCAGAATTTGATGCAATAATTTCGATTTCAATATCTCCCGAAACTGCTCAATGAGTTTCTCAGGGCGAATTACTTAAATGAGAGTTCTGTGCCTTGAAATTTTTTTGTTAGTGCGAAAAACAAAAAGCTTAGGCATTTCTTCATACTAAAGTCGACCATACATAGGCCAGAAATGTATTAAAACATAAAATTGGAAGGTATTATTTGTAGATAAAAGTAGATTGAAAATGTTTCGTTCCAAAGGGATTAAATTGAATGGAAAAGAAGGAATGGGAGAGTTAGATCCGAGTACTGAATTGCCACAGTTCAGCTTTTGTGTTGTATGTGTATTAGGGCGGGCCGAAATAGGCCGAAAAAAATTTTTTTTCGAAATCTATTTTTGGGTAGCGCGCAAAAGTTGTGTAGTGAGCTAGTTAGCACTCTTAAGAAATTTCTTGAAGATTAAAAAATATCTAGCCGGCGCTCATTGACACTGAAAAACCGAAAAAAGAGAAAAAAAAAATTTTTTTGTAAAAATTTTATTTTAAAAATAAATTTAAAATAGTTTGCTGGAATGCAACAAAAATGCTAAATAATGAGCCAGTTTTAGCCCATAAAATATTTCATTGATTTTACTGTACATTTAACGACACATTTATGACATCAAAAATTGGAGAAAAATGAAAAAAAAAATTGTATTTCTTTAAAAACCAATTAAAATAATTCTTAAAAATTAATTCATAGTGTCATTTATTAATTAATTCTTTAAAAATTCATACTCTCATTCATTATTTAATTCCTCAAAAATCAATTCTTCATTCATTAAAAATTAATTCATTAAAGAGCACTATTAATAATAATAAGCACCTGACTATCATAAAATGCTATCACATATTTTCTAGAATAATATATTTTAAAAAAGAAATATAGAAATTTGATTCATAATACCTCAAGTATAATGAATATAATTTTTTTGAACAATGATATCCTTTGTTTTCAAAAAATGGAAGTTCTTTCCTCGCGTGAAGTTTGGCCCGAATATATCCATCTCGAGCAGTTTCACCACAAACTTTTGTTGCAGCTTCAGTTATCAGTTTCACACAACGTTCCACGGTCTGTGTGTGACAGGGAAATTTCTTGTAAGTTAAGTCTGAGGGGTGTTCTTTACACATTTCTTTCAAGTCTTGTTCATTTAGATGCATCGTGAGGGGTGGCTCTGTTATAAGAAAGTTTTCCCAATTAATTAAATCAACATAATCAAGGGCTTCAAAATTAAGATTAGGAAGCTTAAAAAATTGTACGTCATCCGAGTTTTTAGGCTTTTTACTTCAAGTGTAGAGAATGCGCCTAACTGCTAGTTCCCGAATGTGTTTTCTAGGGTCAAACAACATTGTTAACGACAGATATTCAGGATGAGCGAAATACGCATTGTTGGAGAGAACTTTGAAGATTATTTGCTGAACTTTCTCTGGAAACTGCCTTGTAAGGGAAATCATTTTCCAGAAATGCTGAGCACCATACTGGCAGTTCAGTTTCAATCTTATTTCGAACCACATTGGAGCATAAATTAACACTACGTACTTGACCAACAGTTTAAAATTTTCTGATGGATTTGGCGTGCTTATGTACAAACGTAGCAAACAATTTGCAGTAGTCAGCCATCGTGCGTGACTGAGTTTTCCTGGGCTACTGCCAACCACGCTAGAAGGGCAACTGCCATCTTTAACTGCTAGACATATTCTGTATAAATACTGTTGCTCTGTACTTAAACTTTTTATGTCTTTCATATCCAAAGACAAAATATTGCAGTCAATTTTATCGAATTTAACCACTTTATTTTTTTCACAATCCTTGAGAAGCTGACCTATGGGTCCAGAATAGGAATATGGTCCCTTTGCGCAGCCGTCCAGTTCGATAATAAGATGCCTCAGTGGCAACTCATTCGTATGTAGTAGACAGATGTTCCACTGCAAAGGTCTTTTGATGTGTGCCTCAAGCAAGCGAATTGCTCCTCCTTTCCACCTCGTATTCACATTCGTTCCGTCACATCCAATAACAGATAAGTTGAGCAAGCTCATATTATACTTCTTTGCAAAGTCTATAATACCTTGCGAAATTTATTTTGCACTTTCACCAGCCGTTAGCGATGTATGAGAGATGTACTTACTACCTGGTTCTCCTATCAGCACTACATGGGCTTCAGATGCTAATGTTTGATGGACAGATGTCTTTTGAAGGGTGTCATCTTTGCGGCCATCAAAATACAAACTCTTTATAGCTGTTTCTTTAACAACTCTTAAATCCTTTTCTCTTAGTTCTCTCCTTTTTTTCGCAACTTCCCTCCTTACTTCGTTTTTATCAACTATATATGTTTATTGCTTTGGTGAAACTAAGTCGAAATCAGCGAGAACTTTTGTAATAATTTTGGCCACTGTTCTATTTGACGCGCCAGTTAGATCTACAGCTAAGGCTGTATGAGGCATAGAAAGTCTCATTTGACTTGTCGATGCTGATGGCTCATCAGTGTCATCAGTTCACTTCCGTTTACTGGAAAGCGGATAAGTCCATTTAAATTCTTCATCTGTATTTTCTGTACTTTCTCCTGATTCAAGCTCAGTTTCAGGTTCATTCAAGGTAGCAGTACTCTCAAATTTAAAACAAATAGAAAAAAAAATGGTTAAAGATTTAAGCATTTGTGTAACAATTTTTCTTTGAGTGTGTGCATTTTTTAAAAATTGCGAATAAAAGTTGCTTAAAATTGCTTGAATTTTCAATTTATGTTCTAAGTAACGCATTACGTAACATTTCTGTATTAGTATTTATACTACTTTTTAAAATATTATTACAAAGAAAAAAAACTTTTTTCTCTGTTTTTTAGCCTTAGAAGGGTGCAGCTAAATATTCTACGAAATGTATAAACTTTTTGAGGGTTATACCTGATTCTCTGATTGATATTTCTACTGTTTGCTAGAAATAGTTTCAAACGTATTTATTTTCTGAATTTTTTTTTTTTTTTTTGAAAATTAGTACATTTTTGCTCTTTTTTTCCATTTTTCTAGGCCAATGAGCGCCGGCTAAATTTTAAACAAATTTAGCGATTTTTTTTTGAGAGTAATAACAGGCCCATATAGCAACTTTTCCACGCTACCCAAAAACAGACTAGATAATGGAGCATTTATTTGGGGTTTAATAAAGCATGCTGTTTATTGAAATATTTTAAGATCAAATTTAAAATTATCAGCCCGAAATTCAGAAATAAGAAACAACTTGTTTTTTTAACTAAAAAAAAGAGTGCGTTCTCGACGTTGGAAACATAGAACTTGAGAAAAAATTTATGTCATGAGTTTTTCAAAATGACTCCTTTTTTCGATTCTTTTTATGTTGTGGTTGCTACTATAACAGTTATTACGTTTACTTTAAGAGTGCGTAGTGAGCTATAAGGATCTACTCTCCACTGGCTAGTGATTGAAAATTGAAAATTTCAGGTCTAACCCTTTTCCCTTCAAAGTTTGGAAGACTTTTTTCAAGCGAATTTCGGGGTGCATTTTGATGTGTGTGCGTGATTTAATATCTGTACGGTAGAATCTTCATTTAATTTTTCCTTCTTTCTCTAAGCAATTTTCTTTCAATTTGAACACAAAAATAGTAGTATGTGACTTAAATCACTTTACACTCGCTGTCAATAAGACGTTTTGGAGGAAAATATAGTTACTAACGGCATCAGTAGAAATGACAACGGGTCCGTCTACTACTTGCACAAGCAGTAGTTTTTACTGTTTGGGTAATATAAGTAAAACACATATATATACGGGTCATTCCATGGAAATATCAACCTCAGCCGAACAAAAAAAATACCAAAGTGAAAAAAGTATCCAAAAATAAACAAATAAATAAAAAATAAAAAAAATAAATTAATAAAAATTATACAACATAGGAAGTTAAAAAAGTTGAAAAAGTATTGTAATTATCACTGAGATTAACCATAATAAATAGTTTGTAATGTGTCTACTGCTTGTTATTCGATGGTTACGTTAGTCACTTTACGTTAGTCACACGCCATCTTGAGTAAAAGGGACACTTAAGACTAAGAAAAATTAAGATTTAATAAATGCGTTTTATGTTTTTAAAAGCCTACTTTACACGTTTTTCAAATATCTCATTCAAATTTTAACACTTGCTTAACTTTGAGAATTTTTTTGCCTTAGAACATGAGCATTCATTTTCAGGCTTGCAAAAATGTTACGTTAGTCATACTGCTATTTTGGTTGAAAAAATATCTACTGTCAGTAATTTTGTTTTAAATTCTTAGCAGAAATGATACATAGATACCATATACATTGTAAATCCACCAGCATAACTAATAAATATTTTTTATCCTTTAAGTTACAAGTGAAAACAGTTACAGAATCAACTCTAAATGTTACATTAGTCCAGGGGTGGCCAACCCGCGGCACGCGTGCCACAATGTGGCACGGCAGAGCAGTAACAGTGGCACGCGAAGTCTTTTTGAAAAAAATCCAAAATTGAGGGAAAAATGTCAATCTCAAAAATATTGATAAAAACTAAAATCCTTGAACTGATAAATATAATGAGATTATGACGATTAAGTGTCAGGAGGTGGGCTTACAAACTGTCTTAACTACAATATTGCAAAGTACTACTTAGCGTTAGCTTCGGACATCCAACGAAAGCTGTGACGCTACAGGCAATGCTTTGTAAAGCATATTTGTGCTTAACATGAATGAAACTTCCGATGCTGCAGAATGGATTCTTAATCTGCAATAGTTTCAGCTACTGGTGATGAAATTCTTAAAAAAAGTCCACTCTGTGGGTAAAATTAAGAAACCAGATTGGACAAAATTCGGTATGGTTGCACAAATGAAGATCCTTAAATTGTTTTTGTTACATTACTTGAAAATAATTTGGGGAAAAAAAAACCTTAAAAAGTATCATCGAATTATTTATCACAAACTCCTTGCCAAAGAATGAGACTTTTTCTCTGCTGGTGACCCTGAAGAGTTCATTGTATTAACAACTACAAATTAGAGCTCTGAATGTTTTGTGAACTTTTCCCAGGAGAAAGAGGAGAGCATGGCAAGTTACTCCTTCATTGAAATGTGCAATAGCTGTCCAAAGGAAAAATAGTCATACGATTTTAGAATTTTAGGGAGTGTGTTTTTTAAAATGTCTGGAAGGAAAGTAATGAGGATTTGCTACTTAGGGAAGAAGAATATCAAATGAATTTAGCTATGTCATCTCTTATTATCCGGCGTTTAAGTAATTTAAATTTAAGATAGTACAAAAAAAGTTTCCTAAACCAGTATAGGCCATCTACATTTTTTAATGATGAAACTTCACTTTCTTTCTCTCTACTTTGGAGAAAAAAAATAAGACATTAAATTTAATACTGAAAGTATCTACCCAAATTTAATAATTTTCCAATGATATATGGAGAAAATTTTACACTTATTTTAAGTATACATTCAGTGCTAGGTTTGATGATTTTCAGGATCATAAAAAACTGCAGATCTCTTCAAATTCTTTATTTCTCTGCAAGACACTTCCTATTTGGAATTGCTGACCTTTTGCATTGGTAATCAGATATAAGAGCTTACTTCAACAGAAAGTCATCCACGTTGTATAGAAACTTGGAAATTTGTACCAATAATTTTTTTTTCACATTTTCACACTTTATCCCTCTGATGCTGTTGCAGATTTGGTTCAAAATAAGCTCCTAAACAAATATTTTTCTGTTATGAATGCATAAAAATATAAATACTGCTGAATAATAATTAATAGCATTTAAAATACTGAAACTTCTTAGAATTCTCAAGAACTAAACCTAAAATTAAAGACTGGGTAAAAAAGACACAGACTCATAAACCACATTAAGTGCAGGCTTTAATTTTTAGAATAGAATGTTTGATATTATTTGTTTCTTTTTTAAGCATAAGCCAACTGACAGAACTTATAAAAGTGTTTTTAACGATAACTCTTAAGTTCGGACTTGTTTTATCTTTATTATCATTTAGATTTCAATTTGGGCTCAGATTTACAAGAAAAAATGTTTCATTTGAGTAAGAATTACATAGTCAGCTAACCTAAAATCTATTTTTAACTTTTTAAAAATTTTCAGTTTGTTAAAAAAATACAATGTGGCACGCTGAGTTTTTTCTCTCCAGATAGTGGCACTCTCCCTAAAAAGGTTGGCCACCCCTGCATTAGTCCCTATGGAATGACCCATACCGGAAATAAAGGACGGGGAAGACAGGTAACTACAATTATTAATAAACGCCATTAACATGTTGTATAAAAAGCTGCAAAATTAAAAAAATGTGTCATTACATAAGCATAATTGTTTTTCTAATTGAAATTAAAGCAAATCAAAATGACTGCTTTGGCAATATAGTGTTAAAATAAAAATAATAATTATCTATAAATCTCAAATATTAAAAAAAAATATCAGATCAAGACTTTGTAAATGTCTAGTATTTTACTCGGCCTCTACAGTGCAAAAAATATGGGTATATCGTTTTACTAAAGCTGTTTTTGACAAGTTAAGCAGTCCTTCTTCTTGAGAAAACCAATTAGAGCCACTATTTGGACATCAGAGTTTATTTATTGACAGCTATTTTCAGACAAATCAGTCAAACAACGATCCAGCATGGGCCACAGAAACTAAATTTTTTTTGCGAACTTATTTTTCATAAAATTAAACTATTTTAAAATGATTTGCTTAAAATTGATCACAGATGCCTTCTGTAATATTACTTTGCAAAAGTAGAGTCAAGTGAGGTCGTATTTTGTGCACATATTTGCCTAGTGTCTCATAAACAGGACGTTAAATAACTTAATAAATATGGCAACGGCGATCTATTTTACGCCTAAAATGCATGTAAACCATTCCAAGTAAGAGTTTTAAGCAGATAAAAATTGAAAAAAAAACGTCAAAAAAAAAATTTGGGCATAAAGGGATTAATACAAAGGGTTTTTAAAACTTCTGTGGGAAGATTTCTCCCCAAACGTGAGAGCAGACAGTGGCGAAGTGGGCCGCCTGTCTGTAAGCGGTCGCGTCCTAAGCAAACAAGGACGAAACGCGACCTCTCAGCAAACAAGTGGTAAAGAAACCCCAATCAAAACGATGCCAATTTTAAAAGGCGTGTGTGTGTTTCGTGTCTAGACGAGTATCTCGCACTTAACCATATGAAAGCTAGCGAGACGTTTTACTTAAAACACCCGAATTTCAAAATTTAGCTCGAAAATTTTATTGAATCTTCGTCATCTTTTTAATGGATTTTTGGTCATTCGTTATGTGTTTATTGACCGAGGTCGAAAAAAAAAATCTGCGAACAGCTTAGAAGATAATAAACTTTCGGTAATAAAATTATATTTGTTCCGTTAGTGTAATTCACTGAAAAAAAAAGAAACTTTCTGAATAGGTTTCTGCTTGTTTAATTTTGAAATATTTTTCTGAGAATGTTTGATGGCTATTGTAAACTTGGCCTATCATTTAGACTAAGATTAATAGAAAAATGGTTTTCCGGATTTTTTAAATTAATGTTTATGTATGTACCTCGAAGAGGCCGGACTGCCGGAAAAAAGTGAGGTTGACCAGTATGCAGAACAATTCAAGGTTCATTTTGCAACAAAACAAAATTAAAATTTCCCCCTTTAGTTTCAACCGCAAAGCAAATTGCTGCAAGGAAAAATAATAATAAACTCCTAAAGTAACATCTTTTCCAAAAATAAAATAACTTCACGTTTACAAGATAAAATTAACTATGGTGGTTTGACGGTGCTACAGTTTATTAATATTTTTATAAAATTAAAAATATAAAGTTTTATAATATATATATATATATATATATATATATATATATATATATATATATATATATATATATATATATATATATATATATATATATATATATATATATATATATATATATATATATATATATATATATATACAGTCGAGCCCGCTTAATGGAATAGCCAATTTGTCACGGAAAATTATTCTAATAAGCGGGATATTCCATTATCCGGGATTCCATCCACACGACGTTCCAACTTGCATTTAAACCAAGAAAGCATTTAAATTTGCCTTAATCACAAGTATATTCATCAACAAGTATATAACGATTAACTTTAGACATATTAATTAATGGTAATTTAAATATATTAATTAATAATACTTTAAACATATTAAAATTTAGAAATTCAATTAAAAATGACCTTATTAAATGACCAGGAACGTTACAAGCCCGTTTCTCAGCAAACCAGCGAAGGAGAGCAGCATCTTCAACTTCTGATTCTTTACCTGTGTATTTTCTCTTTTGATTAAGGTTTTTGTTTAATTTCCAGTCATTTAGAATTTTTTCTTTATTTTTCAACAATTTCGAAACTTGAGATTGCGATATCTCGAACTTTTTTTCAAGTTGTAACTGCGTACATTTACATTAGCATTTGAATATTCAATAAAATTCACTTTTTCTTTCAAAGTACGATCTTTTCGCTTAGAAGACATTATGAAGAGACAAGCACATGCACAGCCGAAGCAAAATTGGAAAATGATTTCAGAACATCAATGTAGACTTGTCGTTGCGCTTCTCGGAAGAGATTCGTCACAGCCTCGTCTTCTTCCCCGGTCCTTTACACCTGTTGGTTTGCCCATTACTCTTTTATTCTCTTATCTCTCCTTTGGGTCCCTAGAGGTAAAGCTTATTCGAAACTTATTGTTCATTCTCTGAAGCAGAAGGAACGATACACAGTGGGGGCGACAAACAGTATACAACACTAGGGAAACATTCCTTTCAAATTCCAGGAATCGCTTTTCTTGCCCCTGCACCCTTTCAACGAAGTGACAAAACATTATTTGGAAGCCGTCCATAAGCTTTACAATCATTATTGCTCTTTACTGGAGGAAAAATCCGGAAAAAAGGGTTGGAAATGGAAGGAGATCGACATCAGCGTGGCTAAAAAATATTCTTTTAACCGGGATTGCTTCCTAACATGATATTCCTTTAACCGGGAAATTTAACACAGAAATGATTTACTACGGTTCGGGACATTGAGAATGTATTACATTAAGCGGGATATTCCATTAACCGATATTCCATTAAGCGGGTTCGACTGTATATATATATATATATATATATATATATATATATATATAAAATAAACTTTAATTTATGAAGACTTTATGCATTTAAGATTTTAGTCTGTAACCTATTTGTAGCACACATCCAAATGGTAATCAACCCCTCCCAATTTCCTTATCAGCATATCTGTAGTGTTAATTACCACACAATATATATTTATTGCATTTTTTTTGTTTTGATTGAGTTAGTTTCCATTCTGAATTTTCTTATTTTAAACATTATTCTTCACGTATACCAAGGAAAAAATATCAGAATCAAAAAAGGGCTTCGTGGTGGCTAAGGAATTCGCCCTGACCTTTCAATACACTTGTTGTGGAATAGAGCATTCAATGCTTCCCCTTTACCTATTATTGAAAAAAAGAAACAGAAACTAGAATGCATAAACTTTGAAGTACTCATCTCTTCATAATTAACTGACCTCCTCTAACTTATACTGTTACCTCAATATGATTTTTAAAACCATATACTTTTTTTGTGGTCACCATGTGCAACGAGTGTACAGCGTGCAATATACCGACAGCTCGGCTATGTCATTGTAAGACTACAGTTTTGTCCTTATTATAAACTCATCAGTCGGGACTAGACAATACGCACACTAACGACAAAACTAGAAAACATAAAAACTTCAACAATAAAACTTTTGACTTTAATTACTCGCAATTTCTGTTTCCTCACATAATCCCTCCAAGCCCTTCAATTATAAGCGTATCACATGTTGGGAAATGCAGATCTAAATTGAAATGCATACGAATTTAGATATATTTCTTTTAGTAAAACTGTAATTCCAATTGAATAGTTTAAACAGACGATTTTAATGCTTTCTTAAAATTAAAAGTTTTGAGATGAAATATTCAATTAATATTAAAACTGATTTAAAAATGTCTTGTCGAATCTTCGACGCTGAAACAATGTTCACCAAAAGATTTCCGCAAAGATCTGCAACTCCAATAACTCACGTGGATGTGGCATCACGCGAGAAAACAAAAGATCATTACGCGATTTCGAAAGAAAAACTCTATCTCCAGTACAAAAAAAAAAATCGAGCCGACGTCGTCTTTAATAACGTCGTTTAAAAGCCCTATTATGAGTTCCATCCTTTCTGCGCTTAGCTCCCTTTATTAAGCGCCGAGCCGAGGGTTTTGAGTGCCTTTAAAATCTGTTCCCGGCGAAATAAAAGCCTCCATAACGAAGCCGAAGGACAGTCGGAATCCTGTGAATGACCCCAGGAAATATCCGAATTTATTCGCAAAAGCATAAAACGCCTTGGTCAGTGAATTGCTGGGCCTGAATAACAAGGAAGAGCTCAGCCAAGGCGATCAATACGAATAATTCTTTGATGCCCCGGCTAGAGAGATGACAAATTCTTGATTCCTCCTCCTTTCGTGGCCAATTTTATTTACTTATAAAATGGGGTTTTATGGAAAATGGAGGGCTCTAAGGAGAAAGGAGATCTAAATAAATGCAAGAGGCAGGAAGTGGAGGCTAAAAAATTGAGCTGTGTAAAGGAATTCTATTTTAGGTACCAGATAAATAAATGCGATTTGAATAAGGGCATGCGTCACAAATATTTAAATTATAATGGCCATAGAAAGGGTTAATGTAACCGAGTGATACGATATATGTATATATATATATATATATATATATATATATATATATATATATATATATATATATATATATATATATATAGTGTGTGTGTGTGCCCTTACACGACTATTGTTATTTAAACCACTTGGGAAACCGAGCCCAATCTTACGAGTAAAAATAAAGTGCGGCTTAAATTTTCAAGAACACCAAATGATTTGGAGATTGACTTTTAGTTCAGACAACAAACGACTGATAGAGCAATGTAATGACATTTCCATATTTGCGATTTAGACAACAGCTGAGGAACCTTTGGTCCAATACCAAAACACTTGTTGAAAAGAAAATTTATCAAAAGAACTTGCAGGGCTTGGTATCATAACATATTTAGCGTGCATCAATCACTATTAGTGCACAAGGAGTCTTCATTCGGCCAGTAATGAACCCGCCATCCTTCAGCCACGAGCTCTTTGCCTAACTTTTCGAACTACTTCGGTTAGGGTCAATCGGGGTAATTGTGAAAATGGGGTAATTCAGAACAAACGACATTAGCGAAGTTCACATCTTCATTATTAGGTTAGAGATGTTTTTTCACTGATGTGGCAACACTGTACCCGCCATTTCCTTAGTTATCCTAACCCTACTCACAAAAATTGTCAAACAGTTTTTCACAGTCTTCAATTTCCATCCTGTTCGGACTGATAAAATTGTGCTAAGTTATTGTGTTCATTATATTTGCCTTCAGTTATTAAGTCTTTAACAGGAATCAACTGGAGTTTCGCTGTCTTTTATTTTTAGCATCCTGCAGAAAGGTGTTCATAGTTACCCCGTATTTTTCTAGGTAGGGGTAATTATGAACATTTTTTTCATAGTAGTTTTTTTCACTTCAGGTCCAATTTTTTGATCCAAATAGTTATTTTGATCATTTAACTGAGCCATTGACGTTTTGCACTGTAGGCTTTAACGTCCAAATGCCTCGTACTTATATGAAGAAGACGCCACCACCTAAGTATACCAACGAAGATTTATTAAGAGCAAGAATATGAGAGAGTGTCACGCCTGTGATTCATGACGTCTCAGATTTTTTCCAAAAAAATACCAAATGTTTATTATCTTATTGAAAGACCAAATCCAGAATGTTTTGTTCTAAAGTTGAGTTGTTTAGTTTTTATGGATATCTAAAGGTGAAGGTGCGGTATCAAACATTAAGCGGATTTTCAAGACATGGAAGTTGCTGTGAGCCAAAACACTTACCAGGAACAGTTAAACTCCAATTTTCTTTTTGTATATGGAATACAGAAGGTTCAAACTTTGCAAAATGAATGTTAAATTTAAGGTAAGTTGTTTGCCGTAATGTCAGTGAAGGCCCTCAAAACAAGGCATTTTTGAAGTTTTTCAGCATTTTTGAG
Source organism: Uloborus plumipes (assembly GCA_038373865.1). Taxonomy (NCBI): domain Eukaryota; kingdom Metazoa; phylum Arthropoda; class Arachnida; order Araneae; family Uloboridae; genus Uloborus; species Uloborus plumipes. The sequence goes on along the minus strand of JAXGGA010003522.1, from coordinate 60,430 downwards.
GTCCAAAAAACAGCTTGTATATTTCAGTTGCCATGGCAAAAGTAGTGTCGTTTGAAAGACCAGTGTAAGCACTTTAAAATAATATATAAATAACCGAGGAAAGTTCAACGTGCTTTTAGTTGCGTAAGGCCGAAATATGAAAAATGTCATATTTTACCGAAGTTTTCAATTTCGAAAAGATAAAAGTGTATTGATTTTTGGAGCAAAACGCCTGGAAGTGGCAACTTTGAATATAAGATAAGCCTCTATAAATGTTCAGGTTTTTGTCTCTTAGGAATTGTTTTAGAGATTGGAAGAATGGGTAATCAGATGGTGCACTATGTGGTGAGAATGTTTCCACTATTATCAGCACAAAAGGGGTGATCTTGACCGTCTTGACACATAATAAAACACCACGTTGCTCCTGAAAAGCCCTTAAAAATAATGAGCTGTAGTGAGCTGCTCCACTCATCATACTCACCGGACATTGCACCGTCTGATTTCTTTTAGTTCCAATCTCTATGTGACATTTTTTTTTGAAAATTTGACAGACATCATCCGAAATACGGCATCCAGATAGTTTGTTGAAAAAAAAATCAATTTTAAAAACTCCTAGATTAAAAATTTAAGCACTATACCATAAAGGTCTTTATATTAAGAGTTTGTTGTTTGTTATTATACTTTGTTGATTAAAAGCAAAAATTGACCACTATGTTTAGTAGTTTCTCTGCAATTATAGCTATCTATGGCTTTGCATATACCTATATATGGGGTACCACAATGTTTTAAATGTTACTATTAGTTGAGGCTTTGTATGTACAGAAGTGGTGTCCTAATAATATTCATGCTATTTTCGCTGCTTTAACTGATGAGATAGGGAGATATATGGGAGGTGTTATCTTACACTAGATATTGTTATCATCCCTAAGTCTCTCTCAATGGAAAGCTAGATTTTAGACAGGAATTGCATTGCTCATTGGGGAAAAAAAAACAAAAAAAAAAAAAAAAAAAAAACAAAAAAGCAAAAGAATAAATCCGCGTACTTTTAAAATACAAAGGTAGTATCGGTAGGGTATCTAAGTAAATGGATGGGGGGGGGGAGTAATGCCGATAACAGAAGTGTGCATCCCTAATTGAAATATTTATATACAGATTTTCTTTTTCTTAAAATGTTTTGAGAGCTGTTTTTAATAATACGCTTCACTCATTTAACTATGCAATATATTTTAGCTTATACATTGTAAGAAAACGGTGCGAAACATGTTATATGGGGGAGCTCATTGGGGGGTGAAAGAAGGGTTTAATATTGCTATAATGTCAGTTTCACTAGAGGATTTGAAAAATCAGTGCGTATGTTTGGAGCAATGGGATATTTACGGCAATATTTTTAGGAGCCTAAATGGAAATAATGAATACTTTAAGTTTTGCTTACACTATAAGAAATGGATGTGGTTTTTACAGTATTGTACAGCTAATTTTATAGTAATAAACCATAAAATTGCTCGTTTTACTCTAATTAACTGTAAAATTTGCTGCTTTATAGTAATAAATTGTAAATTGCTAATTTTACAGTTTATTACTGTGTATTTTACAGTTTTATACTGGAACCTCTGCTGCCAGTATTATACTGTTGTTTTTACTGCATAATGCAGCTAATTTTGTGGTCACGAACTGTAAAATTGTGGTAGTATGCTGTAAAAATAGCTAGTTTTACAGCTTATTACTGTGCATTTTACAGTATTAAACTGGAAGTTCTGCTGCCAGTACTATACTGTTAAAACAACGGTTTATTTTTTGCAGTGTAGTTTCTTTTATGTTTTATCTCCCGTAGGAGGAATAAAACACACTTTGACCCGATCCCATAAAATATCACATCATACATATTTACAGGAAAAATGGATAGTTAAAGAACTGAACAATGAGCTAGTTAACGTTTTTTGGTGGATAGGTGTTTAGAAAATGAAAAAAAAAGAGTCAAAAAAGTAGCAACTAGTAAAATTAAAGATAACATATTAATTAGTTTCGCGATTACTTTTCCTGTTAGAGTCAGCTTTGGTGGCTACGTAAATTTTAATTAATGGTACTTTTGCGAATTACTGGTGATTTATAAAGCCTCTAATGATAAGCTGATGATATATCTTTCAACATTATTAATGATATTCATAAAAAATATAAATCAATAAAACAAAGAAATAATTACTTATGAGGACCATCAACACCATCAGTTGACTAATGCTTTGAATGTGGATATGGAAAAAAACAGTCGAATTATAGGCTTAATTTTCTTCTTTAATCTAACGGGGATCGATATTGTAACGCAAACATTTTTAATAATATTGCAGATGATAATACGAAAATTATGTGAGCCTTTAGTTTTTCAAAAAAGAAAGCATTTGTGAGGTAACTTGTTGCATTACGTTGCAAAACATAAACTGTTATTTTTGCAGTATAATACTGCCAGCAAAGGTTGTAGGTAAAAACTGCAAACTAAACCGAAATAAGCTGTGAAATTAGCAGTTATATATATATATATATATATATATATATATATATATATATATATATATATATATATATATATATATATATATACAGGGTGTCCACTCCTATCGTGGACCAATAGCTAATTTCTAAACCGTTAGAGATACGCATATAGTTCATTTAGGAAAAAATCTCTAAATTACGAAAGGAATTTTGGGTCTATTCAATGTTTTTCAAAAAATCAAATTTTGAAAGAGTTACGAAATTTAAATTTTTATACAGCCCCCCAGTCCTATCAATCATATTTAGTAAAACATTCTTGACACTGTAACGTTTAAAACTAAAAAAAAATCACTATTCTACCATAAAAATTGACCGAGTTATGACGTTTTGAAAAATCAAGATTTTGAATGATTTCGCATACGGTCCCTTTAGTGATCTCTGGATGACGTTATGAAATAATGCAAAATCTTGATTTTTCAAAACGTCATAACTCGGTCAATTTTTGTGGTAGAAGAGTGATTTTTTTTTAGTTTTAAACGTTACAGTGTCAAGAATGTTTTACTAAATATGATTGGATAGGACTGGGGGGCTGTATAAAAATTTAAATTTCGTAACTCTTTCAAAATTTGATTTTTTGAAAAACATTGAATAGACCCAAAATTCCTTTCGTAATTTGGAGATTTTTTCCTAAATGAACTATATGCGTATCTCTAACGGTTTAGAAATTAGCTATTGGTCCACGATAGGAGTGGACACCCTGTATATATATATATATATATAAAATATATAATATATAATATGCTAATTTTGCAGTTTATAAATTATTTTACAGTTTTAAATTAGAACTTGTGCGTGCTACGAGTATTATACTGTAAAAACTACCGTTTATATTTTTCAATGAAGTTATTCTACGCGGCATTTATATGTGAAGTGATTAGTTAGCCGGTTAAGTGGCAAAGGATAAACTGTCTATTTTAATTTGATTTCTTACTCGAAAACTTATGTCACAAGTCATTAATGTGCGCTGTGGAAAGTTCTCAATTGATGGTAGTATTAGTTTTACTTCTTTAAAACTTTGACATCAATGAGCCATTTTGTGTTTCTGTGGTGACACTTTCTTTGCTTTAGTGGGTGTGGTATGTAATTTCATCAAAAATACTAAGGTCTTTGATTTCATCACCGTCTTCTTCACGTGTAAACATTTTAAACAAACTAATAAGCTAAATAAAATAAATGAAAATTGTTGAATGAACATTCAGCTAAATTGGTGACAATGTTTTTTTTAAAAAATCATATAAAAATACTTTATTTTTGAAAAATTAGTCCTAAAATAATTGGAGCACTTGTAAGCACAACAAATTGGGTACATGTGAACGGTAAAGATGCGTACCTCCCGAATAATAAGATTATTGTACGATATGCTTAGCTTAAAAAAATGGGGAAAATTTTAAATTATTATTTTTCTATAGTCGATTTTTTTTTACTTTTTTAAACTACGAAGCTGGTCAACAGCTTTATGTTATAGAATAATTGCGGGAAATAGAGAAATTTACAAATTGCTTTAGTTTAATAAAAAACTTAAACTTGAAACCATTTCTAAAATTAATCCTCCTACTCTTTATAAAAGTGAATAGCTTTTATTAAGAAGGATTACCTTCATATAATAAAATATTCCTTCTACTGTATAGCCTTTTTATTTTTAAATTGTATATGAAGTGAAGTTGTATATGGTGTACGTTAAATGTTTTGGTAAACTATTTGTCAACAAACTGCAGATCAGAATATGCTACCAAACTTTAACTATCAGCAGGGTTGTTTGGGAAAAAATATTTATTGACACAAACTGTCCAATTTAAATTCGCATAGCATATGCTACAAATCCTTCCATGTTGGTAACTATATATCTGTTTTATAATAAAATATTCTTTTTTCTTTGCAATATGATGATAGTCATATTTTCAAAACTTGTTCATATGTGTTCCAGGCATGTTTACACGTGCAATCGAACACGTTTTCAAAATAACATAAGTCAAGAAATATTTTGTTAAACAATGTTGAAAAATTTCATGAGATAAAGAAAAGATTTAAATATGTAGACAGTTTTGCTTTAAGAAAGTGATAGAATTTTTCTAAAAAGCAAAATAATTAAAATAAATGTTCCTATGTGCCCCCTTTCCCCTAGATAAAATGTATGACGTTTGCAGACTGTGCATGTCAACTGGTTAGATAGTAATTATGAAGTTTTCACTACTGTGAGTGGTTTTATTGTCAAGGGCCGCATACTGAGTTACAGTTCTTGTGCATTTAGCAAGCCATTCATTATATTATTTCCGCGTTGAATGCAATGTTAAAATGAAATCAATACTTTCAAATAAAAAAATATTCATTTAATTGCTTGAACATGGTATTAGGGGTGAACACAAGTCAATTAAAAATATTATTTCTTATATATGTATGTAATATTCCCGTGCATTCATTATTGAGCTCAGCCATGTATTTTGGGTAACAAGAAGTCCCTTTAGTATACATCGCAAAAATGAACTACAAGATCAGTATTACAGGACGGGCAAGAGATTCATTTTTCAATTGTCTCTGCACTGTAAAAAATGTTGTGTGACCATACTCCATAAATACGGTTTGCTCCAGTTTTGTACAATCCCTTTGTGCGTGATTTGTGGCAAGAAAGAACTTTAAATCAAGATTTGAAATTATTTATTAGTATGTTTATTTTTCTCCAAATATTCGTGTTGTATCACTTCGATTGGCTGGGTGTGGTATAGCGTGTCAGTGATTAAGAAAATTGCAATCAAGAGACTGATGAATGCGAGCGCTTTTCTTGTTTCTCCTCTTCGATGGTGGATTGAAGTGAATGCATTTTCCTTCAAATTCTAAAATTTTTATTGCATTGTAACAATTAATTATATTGTTTTTACTCCACCACATGCCAGTCATGTAAGTTAGCTTTGTGTGTGATGCGGTATAAAAGAGCTTGCGCCACTATTAATTATTTTTAACCGACTTCGAAAAAGCAGGAGGTTCTCAATTCAAAGCGTATACTTTTTTTTTTGTTTGTTCGCACATAACATCTGATCTACTGAACCGATTTGGACGATTTTTTTTTAATCGATAGGAGATGGTGTAACTTAGGTACCATGTACTCATATGACGATATTTGTTCACTAGAAAAAAAGTTATGATCGAAAAACTAACATTTCATGTCATTTAAAACAATATGTGGTATCGTAAATCCCTACTTCAATGAGCGACCCGATGGTCAAGTGGCTATGCGCGTCAGGTTGAAGTTCCTGATGGAATGAGATCGAGTCCAGGTCTGCAAGGATTTTTTCAAACAGCTGCATGGTTTTTTTTTTTTTTTTTTTGAATGCTTTTAATGATTGTAATGTCCTTATGCAGGTACATCCCCCCATAGGGATCTACCCCATATTTTTTTATAGTACAAAATGACAGTTTTGGTCGGATCTTTGTTAAAATCGGCTGGGGTCCTTCGATGCTGTAGAATTTTCTTATGGACGTTTGCGCCAATTTTGGGGGCTCTGAATCGATTGTGGCAATAAATGGTTTTTGATTTGCGGCACTTATATTATTTTTTCAAAAATTATATACACAATCAATTATATTATGTTAATTTTTGAACTTTTATAAAATTCTGTATTTTATACCTTGCATTTACGTCAAATTCAAAGTAAAATTAAAAGTAAAAAATTCTGAAGATGATAAATAAATGTTAAAAATTAAAGTAACTATTTTTTGTGATTTTCATGTTGGTTGTGACCAAAAAACATCATTACAAACAAATAAAATGTATCAAACACCATGAGTGTTGAGTTATTAGGCAAAATCTGCTGTGTAATGTTTTTTTTTGCACTGCGAGGGGGGGGGGGGGTATGAACGACCATTAAAGTGACACAAATTTTTAAAAAATAAGATTTTGATTTGTGGTGTTTGAAAAAAGCTAAAGAGTCCACTTTAGTTGGAAATTATTTTCCATGAAATGCAAAAATTTGCACCAATTTTCCAAGTCTTACTCTAACCCCTTCTCCCACAATTCAAATTACTTACGTTTACTTTCAATTTATTCCGACTTCAAAACAGGAGGAGGTTCTCAATTCAAAGCGTATGTTTTTTTTTTTTTGTTTTGTTTGTTTGTTCGCACATAACATGTGATCTACTGAACCGATTTGGACGATTTTTTTTAAATCGATAGGAGATGGTTAACTTAGGTATCATGTATTCATATGACGATATTTGTTCACTAGAAAAAAAGTTATGATCGAAAAACTAAAATTTCATGTTATTTAAAACAATATGTGCTATCGTAAATCCTTACTTCAATCAGCGACCCGTTGACTCAAGTGGTTAAACGCATCGGGTTGAAGTTCCTGATGGAATGAGATCGAGTCCAGGTCTGCAAGTTTTTTGAACAGCAGCATAGTTTTTTAACTATATTTTGATTATTTTAAGTGCATTTACACTAAAAAGAATGAAATAAAATATTTTTGGAAAAAAAAAATAGAACCGACTTCAGTTGGAAATTGCTCTAAAAAGTAAAAAATAATTTTTTTCTTTGAACACCATCGAAACTACTTTTAAACATAAGTTTTGAAGTCGGCGCAAAAACAATGAATAGAATCATACGCAACTACAATTCAACTATAAATATAAATTTTAATGGATTCATTTCATTGATTACCACACATTCGTGTAATGGTACAAATATTCTGCTTTTAATTTTCAATGGTTTCTCTGAAAAAATGTTGGCAAAATATGGTTAAATATCACATTTTACCTATCGTTTTTGCGCCGACTTCAAAACTTATGTTTAAAAGTAGTTTCGATGGTGTTCAAAGAAAAAAATTATTTTTTACTTTTTAGAGCAATTTCCAACTGAAGTCGGTTCTATTTTTTTTTCCAAAAATATTTTATTATTTTTTTAACTGCACCTCATGCTAGCCAGGTATGTAAGTTAACTTTGTGCGTGATTTTTAGCAAGAAAGAGTTTGTATCACTATTAATTATATTGTCTTAACTCCAGCACATGTCAATTATGTAATGTAGCTTAGTGCGTGATTTGTGACATGAGAGAGTTTCAAATCAGTTATTAGTTTGTGTTTTTTCCTCAAAATTTCAGAGTTATATCACTTCTGTTGGCGGAGTGTGGTATGACGCATTAGTTGATAAGAAAATTGCAATGAAGATACTGGTAAGTGAGTTAGAGCGCTTTTCTGGTTTCTTCTCTTCGATGATGGATTGAAGTAAATGCCTTTTTCTTTTAAATAATAAAATTTTGATGCTCAGTCACTAATAATTACATTGTTTTTACTCCACCGCATGCAAGTTATGCAAGTTAGCTTTGTGCATGAGTTAAGGCAAGAAAGAGTCTCAAATCAAGATTTTAAATCAGTAATTAGTATGTTTTTCTTTCTCCAAATTTTTGAGTTGTACCGCTTCTGTTGTCGGGGTGCAGTATAATTCATTAGTTAATTTTAAAAAAAAGTGCAATGAAGTGACTGGCAGTGAGAGTTTTTCTTGTTTCTCTTCTTCGATTCTGGATTGAATTGAGTGCCTTTTTCTTTTAAATTTTAATGGTGAGGCACAGTTGATTGAAGGGGCAAGTAGATAAAGGTGATATGTGACATTTGAATTTCGCCGATTTACACAAATTCAAATTAGTGTGTGTTCATATTGTGTTAACTCATAAACACAATTGAAGGGGAAAAAGTTTTCAAAACAAATTATTTCCTTATCACCTTCATCCATGGTACAAAGTAAGTTTTTCTAAAATTGAAGGGCTTGGAGGATGAAAGGGATAAGTTACATTTTGAAAAATTAGCACTCTGGACAATGTAAAGCAATGGATGCAATTAATCAAATAAAACTTGATACATCAAAATGTAGATATCATTAGACCGATTTCATACGCACACCAACGACAAAACCAGAATATAAAAAAGCTGCAAAAATAAAAATTTGAACTTTAATTACTCTGTTTTGTCGCATAACCCCTTCCTCTCCCAAGTCCTTCAATTGTTGCATATCACCTTTATCCACTTGCCCCTTCAACTGTATTGTTTTTTGCTCCAGCACATGGCAGTTATGTATGCACGAAAAAGTTTAAAATCACGATTTGAAATCAGTAATTAGTATGTTTTTTTAATTCCAAATTTTTGAGTTGTATTACTTCTGTTGGCGGGGCGCTGTATAACGCATTACTTAATAAGAAAAGCGCAATGAAGAGACTGGTAGCGAGTAAGAGAGCGCTTTTCTTCTTTCTCCTCTTCGATGATGGATGGAAGCGAATGCCTTTTTCTCCTTGACATTCCTTGCGCTCCACCAAGTGCCTCTCGCCACTGTTTCGGTTTCACTTTCCGACTCATACCTTTTCCCGCGCCTTTCTTTCGATGGTGGCGCGCTTTTCCCGCTCGCCGGGGCTGGGAAGGTCACCCCACGTGACCGGCCCATCGAGCGCCAATCGAAACTCGCGCCCCGAAAAGTCGATGCCCCTGCGGAGTGTAGCGGTGCCGATCGAAAGGCCTTTTTCCAAACTCTACAACAGTTAGTCCCGATGGTGGACTCCCCCTCCTGTAACTCCTGTCTTTTTTTAGCGAGGGACTCCTTGATTTTTGCTTTGATGCGAATTTTAGTATAATATCTTCTCTTAAAACCGGGAATCGAGGGTGTTCTACGAGTTAGTCTCAGAGGAGGGTCTTCTAAAAGTAATTGGTGGCAGCTTGCATAAAACGCAGAAGAGAGTGAAAGGATTACGGGGTTCGGATTAGGAATATGCTGCCGTGCTAAACACAAAAGTAGTATCAGCACTTTTTAACGAAATTGAGTTATCGCCACTAGGTGGATCTTTGTGACGTATTTTATATAAATGCAAAATTATATGGTCATTTGAGAACGGGAAATATTTTTAAAAACATTCTGAACAAGTTTCATCTGAATCAAATACATGCTGTCGCTAAACTTTAAAGAGTCATATCTCAGTTTGAGCTCAACTGCAGATACCACTTTTGCGCTTACCACGGCAGTATGATGGTCATCAAAGTTCTGGACTCTTGCTCTAGGTTTTGCTTTTTTTTTTTTTTTTGCTTTTACTCGAATTTTAGAGTAATATTTTCTCTTAAACCACCAGTTAAGCGTAAGTCGGACGGTGTTCTGCGAGTGACTGGCGACATCTTGTATGAAACGAAGAAGAGGGTATTACTGGGTTTGGAGTAGAGAAATATAACTGTCATCAAAGCTCTTGGTTTTGTTTTTTGCTTTGACTCGAGAATAATATTTTCTCTTAAAACCGCGAATTAATCTTAGTACGGTTTTCTACCAGAAACTGGCAACAGCTTGTATAAAACGAAGAAGAGGATACAAGTATTACGAGGTTTGGACTAGGAATATGACGGCCATCAAAGCTCTTGACTCTTTAACCCTGGGGTTTTTTTTTCTGCTTTGACTCGAATTTTAGAACCATACTTTCTTTCAAAGTCCGCAAGTTACGTGTAAGTCTGCGAGTGTTCTACAAGCATCTGGTGACAGCTAGTATAAAACGAAGAAGGTGAAAGCATGACGAAGTTTGAATAGAAGTATGATCGTAATTAAAGATCTAAACCTCAAGTTTGCAATCAACTAATCTCCAAGGGGGGAAATCCTAATATTTCAAGTATTAGTACAAACAGTGTTTCGAGATCGGAGCACTGGTTGTGAGAAATAGAATTCGTCCCAAGGCTTATGATTCTTCAAGACGGTTGTCATTTCCTCTTTAACGTAACACAGGAGCTAGTTGTAAATTATTTAGAACATTTGATGATAAAATTATTACTTGAAAAAAGGAAATATAATTACAAAAATTCAATTCAATTTTCAGCATATGTTTTATTATCAAAGCGATACACAGTTCAAAAAAATATTGTTTTTACAGTAATAAAGCTAATTTTACAGTAATAAACTGCAAAAGTGCTGATGTTTCTGTAATAAAGTGTAAAGTTGATAATTTTACAGTTTATTACTGTGCGAACCTCTGCTGCCAGTATTATACTGTTGCTTTTTAGTTTAATACAGCTAAGTTTATATTGACAAACTGTAAAATTGCTAATTTTAGTTTATTACTGCGTATTTTACTGGAACCCTAGTTTCCAGTATTATAATGTAAAAACAAGTTTATTTTTGCAGTGCAGTGATAAAAATAATAACAAATGATTAAAAAAACGTTCTTGAAGAATTATATAAAAACTTATGCATATATCTCTCACCGGCGATTCTCCTCTTGTTATCACATCTACGGTATCAAACGGTGTCATCTGCCCCGTCAATGTCGCATTTCTCATTGACTTACCATACGGCTTTTGATACTACAAGCACGATATGTGTCAAGAACAGAATTTCTTTACAAAGCGTCAATTTGAAGAAGGAAACGTTATTAGATAGGGCACGCTTTTTTGCTGATTTCGGCCCTCTCACAGTGTTTATAAAACCAAAAATACATTCTAGGATTTTAAAGATACTTTGGGCTTTAATAAATGTGTTGCCAGAGGCACCCTTGATCACAAACGAAAAAACTTACTAAGACAACGCCTCCACTCATAAGTCAAACTACACAAAGGCATGATTTCAACTCTTAGAAGTGAATTTTTTTAAGTTGGTTTGTCAAAGCCTTATCCTCAATTTAAATGAGAACTTATGGGACATTTAAGTGAGTGATATTCACGCAAATATCGAATATTTCATGAATAAGGTTGAACTGAAGAAATTCATATACAGTGAACTCTCACTTATACGCCGGCCCAATGGACCAACAGAAAAAGACGAACAAGTGAGAAAGACATATAAGTGAACAAGCCTATTTAAAGGCCTAAAACGCAACATATTTTTTGATGAGAGAATGAATAAGAATGTTTCTACTAGAAAGGGACATATTACTACGGTTTGGCAATTACTGTAACGTAGTTATAACAATAAAAAGAAAACAAAAATTGCAGCGTACCTAATTACAAACTGTTCCCTTTAAACCGATGCATAATAGATAATTGAAGGGCTTTGGGGATGAAGGAGCTATGTTACATTTAAAAAAATGAACACTCTGGACAACGGTAAGCAATAATGGGCACAGGTAAGCAAATAAAACTTGGCACATCAAAAAGTAGATGTCATTAGACCAATTTCATACGCACACTAACGACAAAACCAGAAAACAAAAAAGCTGCAACAACTGCAACAATAAAACTTTGAACTTTAATTACTCGCAATTTCTGTTTTGTCACATAGCCCCTTCATCTAATAAGCCATTCACAATTGTCCCTCTCAGAACTCTAGCTCATGCGGAAAAAGTGCCTTCCTTGACCAATAAAAGCGAAAAATTAAAAAAGGAAAGTGAAAAAAAATGCTTATTTTTTTAAAGAAAATGAAGTAATTATTTTACATTTTAAGGAAAATTCGGCGCATAAGTGAAATATTTATCTTTAGAGCGACGCATAAACGAATGATACTGTCATTATTTTGCTATGGAATATGCTGGGACCATTTAAAATCGTCGTATAAGTGAAAAAGGCTCATAAATGAGGCGGCGTACAAGTGAGAGTTCACTGTACTATTATTTTAAGAATGTTCAAAAAGACGTTTTAATAACGCTGTTAGAGGCCATAATTTTAATATTGATTAAAGACGTAGCAGTTTCACTGGTTATTAACTTTATTTTCATCATTAGCTAATATGCCCTTTTGAATTTGTCAAACATTTTCTTTTATGTTCAACGCAAATGTAAGTTGTTATGGTAATAATTTTCAATTATTCAATGCATTTTTCCGTAAGTTATATTAAATATGATCTTTGCTTTCAGATATTTTTATTCCACTACCACCTTCACTGTTTTACTTCAGTATTTCTGCTTTTTCTTTCCCAGTCCTGAATTCAGTTCCCAAAACGCACTTTCTTACACAATTTAAAAGGCATTTGTGATCGCGTAGCTCCCTTTGATTTTCCCTTTTAGAAGTATTACTGAAAACTGTTGTAGATAAAAATTTTAAACTTGTTTGTCCAACATACTATTTAAAAAAAAACTTTTTCGACTTTCACTGTTTTGCTGTCATATCACTTCGAATTTGGAGTAGTTTCTAAAACACTCTGTACTAAAGGCCATTTTGAATAATCATAAGAGAAAACAAGTCACATTATTGTCTCTTGTGAAAAACGTAAGTGAAGATGAAAATCAAAATATTTTTCGGAAGTGGAAGAAGATTATTGATCTACCAGAAATGATTTGTATTTTTTATATTTGAATTGTGAATAAAAAGTAAATTACTAACCCGTTGTTTTTTGATTATTTAATAAGTGTTTGTTGTTAATAATTTACTTGTTTAATTAATGCTAGTTTTTTTTCGGTAATTTATTTTTAAATAATTTTTGTTCCCGATAGTCGATAAAATCAAAAGAATGCTATAAAAATATTAAAGCTGCTGTGTGCGCCAATGTCCCTTATTTAAAATCATTCTTTACATTTTTGAGACAGCTTTTATTTTATCATTTCCATAAAATTACAAAGTTATTTATTTTATGTCTTTCTCTTGCGACAATACCATACAGACATAGATGATTCTCTATGATTTTGGTAAAAAATAGTTATTGCAGTTTAATAAATTAATCGTTGGAGTTTTTCTGCATGACAGAACAATTCAATCTCTCCCTCTCCAGTAAAAATTATTCAAGATGTTGATGATCTGGAAGTCAAATGTTAATAATTCGCTACCATAATTACTGAACTTGGGGAGGAAACTGGAGCTAGGGCCCTACAGAGCACACTTTGAGAATCGCTGGACTAGAAGACAGTTTATTCAGTTTGTTTTTCTAAAAAAAAAGTCACAGCTTTAATTCGAATATTTAAATTTAAAGCGCATTGTTCCTATTTTTTTAATACAATTGATCTTGTTACACACACACACACACAAAAAAAAAAAAAAAGAAAGAAGAAGAAAAAGAAAAAAAAAAAACCTTTTAATGAAACAACCGCTGACTAGTCATATAATACACACATTCTGGTTTAGTTTGTCCAGACACGTCTTCTTATGCACACATTTTGGAAAATGTTTGAAAAGCAGCCAAAAACAGTTTGACTCCTGTTCTAAATCATAAAAACCATATTGATTTCTAAACACTTGAGAATGAAGAACATAAAAGAGCGACCAACCGAGAAGAGGTGGTAGACCACTAATTATTTCATTGATCAACATAAGAAATTGTGTCTCATCTCGAGTATCTTACGGACTATTTACTTTCTAGTGGTTCTACTTAAAATCTGCCGGTTACAGATTTTCCTGTTCTACCAAAACGAAAACGAAAAAAAAAAAAAAAAAAAAAGAGAAAAGATTATGAAAAGAGATTTAAAAAAAAAGGATTAAGTTCATGAAATAACACTACAAGGATAGTTAAAGTTTTTAAAAGGGTTTTATCCCGCTATTTTAAGCAAAACAAAAAAGTGTTTCAATTTGACCATCGTGGGTCCCTGGGGTCATATATGACCCCAATGCAATTTCTGCTTCATATATCTTGTTAATCAACCATTTGTTTTTAATGGCATTATGTGACTTTTATTCTTTTTTCTTTTTATGCACAATGATGCTCTTTTTTGTTTTATTTTTCTCGAATTGTAGTTTTTGCACACAAGAACCTTGGGGTTATATCCCCAGAATACCAAAAAAAGAGGACGTTGCAACTTTTTGTCCAAGAGAACTGGATAGAAAATGCAGCGAAAAATGTCATAAGTGTTTGAAATTTTTGTGTGCAAGAAATTTTATTTTTCTCGAATTGCATTTTTTGCACACAAGAACCTTGAGGTTACACCCCCCAGAGTACCAAAAAAGAGGACGTTGCAACTTTTGTCCAAGAGAACTGGATAGAAAATGCAGCGAAAAATGTCATAAGTGTTTGAAATTCTTGTGTGCAAGAAATTTTATTTTTCTCGAATTGCATTTTTTTGCACACAAGAACCTTGGAGTTACATCCCCAGAATACCAAAAAAAAAAAAAGAGGACGTTGCAACTTTTGTCCAAGAGAACTGGATAGAAAGTGTAGCGAAAACTGTCATAAGTGTTTGAAATTCACGTGCAAAAATCATTTGTTTCAGGTCTGTAAGAGTTGTAAATAAATCTACAGTCATTGTAAGCTTTGCTCTAAAATTATTATTTTTAATGCATAAACTAAATTATATTTTGTCTTTTAATAATTATTTTTTTTTTTTGTCATTTAAAAGTGTGTGAACTTAAAAACTGCATGTAACTTTCTATAATCAAAATAAATTAATTATTGGAAACACTGGGGTCGTTTATGACCCCAAGTATCTTGAGTGTAACCGAAATGGGAGGAATCACGAGCGTTAATTTAGTCCCTTCTCTAAGTCTGAATTTCCATAGTGTTGCAATGGCTTTTTATTTTTTTTCATAACCAAGCAGGTAGTACTTTGAGATCTTGTTCATAAGCAATCAATTTTCAAGGTAATCATGAAAGTTTGCAGAAAAACATATGAAAATGACGGTTTAGGTTTTTTTTCTCTTTCATCTATAATTATATTTCATTTTTGAAATCTTTTGACTGGTTTTTAAAAAAAAAGATAAATTACTCGATTGAAATGAATTAACTAAATACGTGTATTGCAAGACTAATTTAGTGTTTTTGATGAATTAATGCTTTTGCTAAAATGTGCTTAGAAAGCAACTATTCCAATTCATGTAGGAAAGGACAGTTTATATGTCTATTGTTATAATTATTCAAACTTTAGCAATACTTTCTGCTCTAGTTCAATTTATAAAAACGCTTGAAACAACTGTTTTGAAATAAAGGCAATTTTGCAAGGAATGAATGCGAACTCATTTGATCACTAAATTACTTAGTATAACTGGAATTTCTGATATTTCAAGAAAATTCAATCTTTGCCAAGTAGTTGAAAATAACTGGAAAAAGTGGATGAAAAGATTAGGGATTTTTTGACATATGAATATTAAAAAAAATCTTTTTCTAAGTATTTAAAATGTATATTACAAGATTATAACAATTCAAATATTAAATTATTATTATAATTATGCCGCGATTTGCGTACCAAAACGTAATATCATTTGGTGCGTTCAAAGTATATCTTTCTTCAAAACACATTGCTTTTAATGAAATTAAGCAAGGCATTGCTTTTTAATATTCCTCGTAATAGATTTTTAACTGTAAATTACATTAGAATGAAAAGCAAAAAGGAAAAGCTTATTGGAAATTTTAATTTTATTATTAAAATTATTATGGATCTTGAAATTAAAAGCATGGAACGTATGCGAGTAACACAATGAAATGAAATATGTGTTTAGAACAAAATATTGGTTACATTGAAGATCTAAGAGACAGTTTTAAATTTATTAAAGCAGGGTAAAGATTTCTGAAAGTGAATATCTTTGTATTCAATATCGGTACATATTCCAATTTACGGTTCTACAAAGAACAGTAGTACATTGCAAAAATAGATGTCTTTACAGTATAATGCAGCTAATTTTACAGTAGTAAACTGTAAAATTGCTTACAGTAATAAAATGCAAAATTACTATTTTAACAGCTTATTACAGTGCATTTTACAGTTAAATTAGAACCTCTGCTGCCAGAATAAACTGTTTTTACAGTATAATACAGCTAATTTTATAGTAAAATTAGCTAATTTTACAAACAATAAACTGTAAAATTGTTAGTTTTACAGAAATAAACTCTAAAATAGTTAGTCTTACAGTTTATTATGGTGCTTTTACAGTTTTAAACTGAAACCTCTGCTTCCAGTATTATACTGTAAAAACAGCTTTTTTTTTGCAGTGTAGTGTTCGATCACTATCAGAAAATGATAGTTAAAAAATTAACTTCTAGCAGAAGGGCAATAATGACTATCGAAATACTATATTTCACTTAGAATGGAATCGGCAGTTCTTTCACAGAGCCATAACTCAATCAAAGAAACTGTCGACATGAATTTTTCTAATTCTATGAAACTATTACAGTATTAAACTGTAAAATAGGTAGTTTTACAGTTTATTACTTTGCTTTTACAGATTTAAACTGAAACCTCTGCTTGTAGTATTATACTGCAAAAACAGTACTTTTTGTACTGTTTTTTTTTTTGCAGTGTAGTGTTTGATCAGTATCAGGAAATGATCATTAGAAAATTAACTTCTAGCAGAACTGCAATAATGACTATATTTCACTTAGAATGGAATCAGCAGTTCTTTCACCGAGCCATAACTCAATCAAAGGAACTGTCGACAAGAATTTAAAACTATTACAGTAATAAACTGTAAAATAGTTAGTTTTACAGTTTATTACTGTGCTTTTACAGATTTAAACTGAAACCTCTGCTTGTAGTATTATACTGCAAAAACAGTACTTTTTGTACTGTTTTTTTTTGCAGTGTAGTGTTTGATCAGTATCAGAAAATGATCATTAAAAAATTAACTTCTAGCAGAACTGCAATAATGACTATATTTCACTTAGAATGGAATCAGCAGTTCTTTCAGCGAGCCATAACTCAATCAAATAAACTGTCGATAAGAATTTTTTTAATTCTATGAAACTATTACAGTAATAAACTGTAAAATAGTTAGTTTTACAGTTCATTACTGTGCTTTTACAGATTTAAACTGAAACCTCTGCTTGTAGTATTATACTGCAAAACAGTACTTTTTGTACTGTTTTTTTTTTTTTTTTTGCAGTGTAGTGTTTGATCAGTATCAGGAAATGATCATTAGAAAATTAACTTCTAGCAGAACTGCAATAATGACTATATTTCACTTAGAATGGAATCAGCAGTTCTTTCAGCGAGCCATAACTCAATCAAAGAAACTGTCGGCAAGAATGTTTCCAATTCTTCCGGTTAATTTCCCGCGAATTTAAAAACATGTTGGATTTAATGAACCCGAAGCATTAAACAACGCAAAATAATCAGTCGCCCCGTGGATGAAGGAGGGAGCTTTAAATGCCGGGTAATTGGATTTTGAGCTTTAAATCAGGGAAACAAAAGCTTAGAAACTTGTTCAGAATAAGTATTTTAATTAAAATTTCCTTCGCCAAACATTTCGTTGTTAGTGATGGAATTTACTTGTTTTGCCATAGACGCGGACGAGCTTTAGCTGCTTAAGACAATTGTATATTTTCTGCGTGTTTGTATCTGGACTGTCTGTCTCTACGAGGTTGTACTAATATTTATGATTTGAAGATAGAACCAGCATGATGTAATAAACGCGTGCATTAAAACAAGGCTTTTTGAAGTAAAAATAAAAATATATTTATATAATTATTGCACATTGTCGAAAATTATGATTCTGAACACTTTGAGTTTCTTCGTTTTTTCCGTTGCTTCATAGGGTGCGGAATCATATATTTTTTTTTCTTTTTTTTATTATACAGAAGTCATCAGCTTCGACATACATGAGGATTGCGTAATATCTGTACCTCAGAACCAGACTAACGTAAGTCCATTTTCGTATTTTTCAGTAGAGGGGAAAAACGATGTATTCGACAATCGTTTTTCCCCTCTACCGAAAAATGACGAAAATGGACTTACGTTAGTCTGGTTCTGAGGTACAGATATGCGCCTTGCCTCCTGACAAACACAGGACAGATTTACGGCTCAGAGAGGTTGAAATATCAACCATGGGCAGGGCGGGACTTGAAACGCCGATCACTTGCTTGCGAGGAGAAGACTCTAGATCACCGTGGCCCCGTGCGGAATCATATGTACCGTGTTTGAACAGTCAATTAAGATAAGCTTAAGCGCTTCAAAAATAATATTTAGCCAAATTTGGTAGCTTAATTCTTTGAATTTAACTGTAATTTTTTTTTCTTTGACGTGTCTGCGCTTTTTATTGGGGAAATGGTGTCAAGAGAAGGTACAAATTGCTCTTCGGTATGCAGAACACGCATCCACAATAACATTGCAGAAACTGAAAAAAGAAATCCATCCCAGTATATCAGCTTTAAAAAGTGGCACAAACTTTTCTCAAGGCGGGCAGTGTACAGAACAGACTACTAAATGAGAGACACAGATTTTTTAATCTAACCTTTGTGAGTTTCGGTGTCTAATTTTACAGCTTTCTTACGCTTTTAAACTCTGTCAAGTACATCTATATCTAAAAATTCAGTTTGTTTGATTTGGACAGCCTGCATTTCTTCATCGTAAGTTCTTCTTTATAATTGTACAAGGGCGTTTCGCTGTAAACGTAAAACTGGCTGTCCGGACTGAGTATTTGAAAAATAATAAAATGCAATAAAGTAATTGTTTCTTAATTCAAGTAGATCTCTAAAATTTTACAGCACAGTTTTATTTGGAGCGATAACAATTTAATTTTTTTTCCTAGAAATTACACAGACCAACGATGAAAAAACTTTTTTAATGAAAATACCTTATTCTTATGTTGTTTAGGTTGCTGAATCCAAATATGATGCTTAAAAAGTTGTATCACCCACCATTTATTCACATTTTATAGTTACATTCATGAAATAAAGAAACATTTTTAGAATTTAACAGCTTTTTCATAGTTAAGATAACATGAAAAAATAGGTCTAATGAACAAAGATGATGTTGGCAGCACTGCTGAAACACATGCTACAACATGATGGGGGATTACTGTTGGTCACTTCACCGGGAAGTTCAGCAAGCTATTCATCGCAGGAAAAGCTACACAAGAAGCTTCAAGGAAAAAAGGGAAAGAAAATATAAAGCAATTCCAGTTGACAAGTGAACCTTGTATCATCACATAAAATTACTATTCCAAGTATTTTACTGTAAATACAAACCATTTTTACGATTCTACAGTGTTTCATTGATTTCCCTATATACTGTAAATGGGTATTAGACTATATAATAAAATACATTTTGCTTGGAAACTAAGGGTGATACATAAAAACTACAAGCAGATTTGGATTCAGCACATAAAAATCTATCAAGATCAGCTATTAAAATTAAAAAAGTTTTCAAAAAGGTTTTTTTTTTGTTGGTCTGTGTTATCGGAGTCCGAAAAACCCAGTCCTGTAGCTAACCCATTCTTATACTGTACAACTTAGAGATAATATTTCAAATAACTTGTTAATACTGTATACATTTGGCAATTAATATCCGAAAATAGAATAAGGCAACTATATTTTTACTAAGACAAGGTCCAGTTACGTATTTCTAAAACTTAATAATGTCATGCAAGTGTTGTCCGGAGTTTTTTCAAACAGTCCCTTGCCAAAAATTCAAAGCCGTAATACGAAAAATCTATAACTTTTGCAAATTCTTTTTGGCATGAAGTTTAAAGTAATCAGTCTGAATTTGTCAAAATCGCCGAGAACGATGTTGAAACGCTTCTTAACTTAGTTTGAGAGCCACATTTCTGATGAAAGTATGCATCAGGGTCGTTGCGAAAACAGTCCTCTGGGAAGTGATTTTATTAATGTCAATTAATTTAATTATAAAACATATTAGTTATTATGTCCACGATTTGTGCCTAAATTTATAGGTAGTTTCGTAACTAATTATGCTCCAATAGTTTTGCAGATATTACGCAACAAAGAGCGAAAACACAGTCACCTGGCACAGTCCCCTGCCTAGTTATACTAGGCGGGGACTTACCCCCTATCATAATTTATCAAAAAAAAACACAAACTTCAATTGGCCCTCTTTCAAACCAAAGTAATAGATTCATTTTCTGAGCAATAGTATTATAATTATACAAACATTTCAAAAAACCGTGCCCGGACAGATTTCGTGTGAAAAATGACGAGTTTACAGAGAATCGCCCATAAACATTTGTATTAACAGTAAATAAATGTAATTTTCTAGAATAACATGCAGTATGAAAGTGAACCGAGTAAAAACAAAACAAATATTTCATACAAGGCGTAAAACTGATTGGAATATTAAAAGAAAACCGTTTGTTAAATGCCTGAACTTTTCAATTGAAATACGAAAACATAAATATCTCATTTCATTTATAATCAGTCGGGTGTTTAAAAAAAAAAAAAAAACTTGAGGATGCTTGAACAAGAAACTACGATGGATAAATTTATAAAGAAGAAATAAATAATTTTCATCAAGCACAAGTATAACATGTAGTACGAAAGTGTAATGTAGTAAGTAAAAAAAACAATTCAAAGAATGAAATACAAAATAGCAATGTAATAATAATAAAATAATAATAATAATAGTCTTCTCAGTTGATACAAATGATTTAATAATTTAATATTCCTATTTTGAATAAATACAAACATTTTGACAATGGTGCAGCATTTTTCATGTGTCGATACTTTTCTACTTAGCTCTTAATGCTTTTAGATCACCTCTAAGTTTCATAGAATAAAAGACTTGATATAAATAGCAACTTATAACTGAAAAAATTAATTTGAATTAAGAACATCCCTCCTAAATTAAATTGTTCACCATAGCTTCCCCCTATTTTTTTAAAAATACATTTCATGTCTAGACTCTTAATACAATTTTATTCACAAAAACATGATAATTGGTTGAAAGAAATTTTCTAAAATTTTGAAATTATGTATTTTGAAAAAAATGGAAAAATGGAGAAAAACAAATCTTCTCTCAGGAATAAATAAGTTGCCATTTCTGAAATCGGAATTGCAAAAGAAAGGGGAAGGAAACAGTGAGGGTGAAATTTATAGTATTAAAAATAATTATCATAATCATTAATCGGCTCTACCGATTAATCGGCCGATTATCATTAGCCGATTAATCGGTAATCGGTAATCGGCCAATTTGCTTATCGGTGCATTCCTACATACTATCAAATATTTGTTTCGAAGATATACTCTTCCGTAACGCAATTTTGCGGTCTTGACCGCTGCTCGGCAGTTAATTTCGATTCGATTTCAACAAAAATGTTTGAAGAGTCCATCGAAAAAGAAGAAATATCATTTTTTGTTCGAGTTGAGTTTGGTATGACTGCTTTGAATGCTGATAAGTAACATTTGTTCTTTTATTGTAAATGTGAGAAAGATTAGAGCAAAAATTAACCAAGGTTTGCTGTAGGGTGTATCGAAAAGCAAATTTTTTTTAATCAAATTTCCCATAGTGCAGAAAAGTTGTTTTATGTTATTGTTAGTACATGTGCAACGTGCTGTTTATCTGAGTTAACACCTTCAATAGCCTCTGGGAGGGGAAAGTCGTTCATTTTTCAAACTTTCTTTAACTTTATTGTTTTTTCATTACATGTATGTATTTTCGAATACGAAATAGGAATCCTTAGTTTGAATAGTGCTAAAAAGTTGCCATATGGTATCCTAAGAGCGTGTGCAAATTTTTATTTATGGCAATTAGGGATGCACCGATTAATCGGCCATAATCGGCCACTTTGCCGATTATTAATAATCGGCAAAATCAGGCCGATTAATTGGCCAAAAAAATTCTTCAAATGATATTCTTTAAAGTATACCAACTATGATGAATACTTTTATTAACAGTAGGTAATAATTATCCTTACAGCTGATATAAAAATTTTTGAAACTAATTCTCCTACTTTGAATAAATATGCATAGACAATGTTGCAACATTTTTAATGTGGCGATAGTTTTCTCCTTAGCACAGTGCTTTTAGGTAACCGCTAATTTTCAAAGAATAAAAGTAGTGAATTAAATTGCTGCTAATTATTAAAAAATAGGAATTAAAAGTACTCCTAAACTAGAGTGCTCACCTCAGACTCTCCCCTCCCCTTTGTTTTGAATTTTTATGGCATGTATTATTTTATGTTACATTTTATGTTACATAACAAACAATGTGTTAATAATATTATTGAAAGTAATATGGAAATTTGTTCTAAGAAATTACACAAAATATTGAAATTATTTTGTGAAAACGAGGAAAATGGAAAAAAAATCTCTCAGAAAAATATAACTTATTATTTCTAAACTTGGAATTGTATAAGAGAGAAAAAACAGTGACTGTAAAATTGGTAGTAGAAAAACAATCGTCCTTATCATTAATCGGCTCGGCCGATTAATCGGCTGATTATAAACAGCCGATTAATCGGTAATCGGCCAATTTGCTTATCGGTGCATCCCAAATGGCAATAACTTCAGTTAGAACAAGGGCCGTTAATTATACAAAAATTGTTAATTTTGTAGTTTTTTCTAACTTTTTTTTTAACAAGAAATTTCAACCTTTATTCTAATAATGTGGAAGAGTTTCCCTACACTGTTGATAGCATGTGTACAAAATTTTTTTAAGCACAGTTAATATCTTCAATTACATTTGAGACTGCTTTTCAAAATTTCTGCAACTTTATTAGTTTTTCAAAAAAATATAAATATATTTTTATGATTATTATTTTTTCAAGTAAGAAATTAGAATCTTTAGTTAAAATAGTGCCAAAAAGTTGCATATGGTATCACAAGAATGTGTGCAAATTTTTTATTCCTGTGTGTCAATGGCTTCATTAAAAACAAGAAAAATCTATGAAATTTAAATTTTGTATAATGAACCGCTCCAGAGACAGCTGAAGATATTAAATCGGATCAGCAAAATTCTGCACACATACTAACAATAGTACTAAGCAACTTTTCCGTAACTATTGGAAAAACTTGATACAAAAAAAAAAAGGGCTTTTCGATTCACCCTGCTGCAAAATCAAGCAGGAAGCAGGCCTGGGGTTTTGAACTTTCAAAACTTGATTTTCTCAAACACTGGAAAGACAAGTTTTGTCTGTTTTCCCTTGTGGTCTTCGTTTCATTTCTGAATTGAAGGAACGCGACAGCCGGTGAAATATTTACTCTGTGCTTTTTGAAGAGTTCAGAGAAAAATGATATGAAAAAACATACCTATAATCATTGCGCAGTTAAAAAAGTGGTTGTCG
Source organism: Uloborus plumipes (assembly GCA_038373865.1). Lineage (NCBI taxonomy): Eukaryota > Metazoa > Arthropoda > Arachnida > Araneae > Uloboridae > Uloborus > Uloborus plumipes. The sequence goes on along the minus strand of JAXGGA010003522.1, from coordinate 37,103 downwards.
TCAAATGATGTTGCTCCTTACTAATTTTTTGGTTCTTTAATATGTTTATTTTCATATTTAGCATTGATTATAGGCTTACATTATAAGGAGTTGCTTGTCTCGCATTTGATTCATGGATCAGTGTTTCTGCTTGAAAATACTGATAAAAATTTGCGATTCCAGCGAAACTTTTTGTGTATAACATTTATGCCAATGAAACCGAGTCTCGTGTTTCATATCTTAATATGAACAATTCATTGCTAATTTGGGAACAGTTGAGAAGAAAAAGAGCAGCCCAAAAAGAGTTTTATTAGTGCCTCAATTAATTTTTTTTTCTAAAAGAGTCTCTTAGAAACGATTAACCTGTTAACTGGGTATGACGAAATATTTCGTCATACATAAAAGCCTACAGCAATGGGCATGACGAAATTTTTCGTATATTCTTATTGTGCATTTCAGTGTTTGATATATTTTTATTATTGTTTTGTATTAGTTACATACTGAGATGTGAATTATTATTTGTGGTGTGATATTACTTATCGCTGCGAAAAAAAAGTCCCCATTGTGAAACGAGTTGAGCAATAGCTAATTCCCCGGTTAACAGGTTAAAGTTCTTCCTTCTCTGCGTATCATGTTATGCTTGGTCAAAAAGTGAAAAAAAAGTTTTAAATATATGGGTAGCAAAATTTCAGCCTTCATCGCCAAATTAAAAATGCATGCTTTTACTGGTCCTTTTATTCGACAACTTTTCAGGAATGGTACTTCAAAAAAAAAAAAAAAATGCAGAAAGCAAAATGCAACGGAATATTTAAAGACACAATAACCAAATTTATCTACAAAGAGAAATATCCAAGTTCAAACCCAGGCACAAGCAGTTGAGACACATAAAACTTTGACGTTACTCTGAGAGCTCATGAACGTTTCGTTAATTCACTTCTTTATAGTCTTTTCTTGAAAATTCAGGTTCATTGTAAAAAAAAAAAAAATGAATGTGAGAGATTTATCATTATATCAGACGAATGAAAAGAAGTACGAAAGGAAATGCTCTGCTTTGATAATGGTTGATTTTACTGGATATTACATCGAGATGAATCTCATACGTGGACAAAAAAGAATGAAAATTTTAGCACCCAGTAAAAAAATTTAGAACCCAGACAAACTATTTCTCAAAGCTCATAGGAAATATCAGTGTGACATAGCTTCTGAAAGAACTATTCACCAGGGACGTCATTTCAAGTTTTTCCAGGGGGGGGGGGGGCAAAGGCTCCAAACACAATGCAATTTCATCGGAAAATATCAAAAGCCACGCCCACTTATAGGTAAATACATAGATTTCTCAAAGTCGGGGGGGGGGGGGGCAATTGACCCCCCCTGCCCCCCCCCCTAAATGACGGGCCTGCTATTCACCAAGGAAATTTTTTTAGTAGCCCAGGTGACCAGAATTTCTCGGTTCCTGCCCATAAAGGGAACCCAATGTTATATTCCATAATGCAGAGAATAAATGATTCACTGAATTTTCGACACATAGAATAAAACAGTAAATATTTTCGTTTTTAGTATTAAGAGTGATGAAGAAGGGGGAATGGTATTCAAATTCATCACAACCTCAAACGATTTGTGTCAATTAATGCAATACAGTTTTCGCTAAATTTAAAATTATGGTAAGTTTTCTGATATTTATTTTTTATTATTAAATTAATTAAGGTGTCAGTAAGACTCTAGTTTTGCTCTTTTGAACCAATGAGCTGTGTATGTGTAGTATACGTAATAATTATGTGTAGTATACTTAAAAAAAAGGTTAAATGAATAACAAACCATTTTAATTTTATTTTCAAGACCTATTTTCGCATTTTTTCAGTCGCCAAATTTTAAATTTAATTTTAAGCTCTGACGGATAACAAAAAAAAAGGGATTATTTTCTTGACCAGCTATAAAAAGTGCTAATGAATTTGTTATCAAAAATTGCAGTCCTGTGTACCGAAAGTTTTTTTTTTTTTTTTTTTTCATGTAGAGACAGGCAAATCAACCCTTTTTATAATTTTAATATTTTAGCTTTTGAATGAGCACTGGAAAAGAAAAAAGTGCATCCTGCCCCCCCCCCCCCCTAAAAAAAAAGACAAATAAAAAGCCCAGATTATACTTGTTAAAACAAAGTCGATAAAAAAGAGGTGCCTCGTCTCTGCCGATCGAGCGAATAATTTAAACTAAGTAACTGCAATATTCGTCTCGCTGGCAACCCTGCTGCGCGTGTGTGGGTGTACGCACCCTTCCCTGATCCAGAGAGGAGCAGGAGGAGCGCATTTGGCTGTTTTGGCGAGGCGCCGGCTGTGGCAACCCTGAATCGAAGAGCGTACCTCCGAGAACCCGGTGGCTCCGTAGCCACTCGTTCTACTCCGCTCCGAGCGCCGCGAGCTTTCCTGCTCCTCGCTCCAGGAGTGGCTCTCTCGCTCTCTCTATTTATTTTTCTAAGCCACCTCTTCTACCTCTGAAAGTTTCTATGGCTCGGCCAGTGCTCACTACCGGACAGGAGAGCGATTCTGGCCAGTGACCAAGCTGCGAGAGCTCGAATCCCGTGGACGAACTGTGATATATCGGAAGAGAAATATTTTCTAAAAATTGAGGGCCGTCTCTCGGTAGGAATACTCTTTTATATTCGAAAAGTTATCCAAGATAATATATCTATAAAATATTATATTTTGAAAAATTGCTATAAAGGATAGTTTTGGATATCTAACAGATTTTGGTAAGTGAAGGAATTCCAGAGGACTGCGATAGATAATCTCATTCGGAAGTGCATTTTTGTACTCAGCAGCAGATAGAATACCATGTAGTAGAGATTATTTTTTGAATCGCTATATTTGATAGAGTTTGACAGTTTTTACTTGGAAGGATTAAAATATGTTCGCATTTATTTGAATTTGTTAGCCTTCATTTCGGGAAGTGCCGGTAAAAGATGTGAAATCCAAAATTCTTCTTGCCTTGTGTTGAAAAGAGAAAGGGATGCGAGTTGTGATCCTATCTGTTATAATCCTTTGAATTGAATCTCATGTTCAAGATGACTGAATCGCCTCTCGGCAGTGATTACGCGACGGTCTTTCTGAATGACACTTTTCAGACTGCCTTGACAATGATTAGTGACCCCTCGAACGAGTCGCTTCTCCTGAGTAACACAAACTTTACTGAGCCGCTGGAAAAAGTGACTTGGGAGTCCCAAGTCACGATGGGCTTCAAGACGTTAGCAGTGACGACTATCATTGTTTGTGCCGTGTTCGGAAATATTCTCGTCATCTCGAGTGTGTACCGAAATCACAAGCTTCGCATCACGACCAACTACTTCATAGTATCTCTTGCTTTTGCCGACACTTTAGTTGCCCTTTTAGCCATGACCTTCAATGCCAGCCACATGATTGCCGGCAAATGGCTATTTAACCAGACTGTTTGTGATTTTTGGAACTCGTGTGATGTACTCTTCTCCACGGCCTCAATCATGCACTTGTGTTGTATCAGCGTGGACAGATACTACGCTATCATCAAACCTTTAGAATATCCGACTAAGATTACAGGAAAGTTGGTAGCTATCATGATAGCGAGTGTGTGGTTCAGTTCCGGTCTTATCAGCTTCATCCCTATCTTTCTAGGGTGGTATACCACCAACGAACACTTGGAATCTCGAGAGAAGAATCCCGAAGTCTGCGAGTTTGTGGTCAACAAGCCGTACGCAATCATCTCTTCCAGCGTCTCGTTCTGGATACCTTGCTTTATTATGCTTTTCACGTACTACAAGATCTACGTGGAGGCTGTGCGCCAGGAGAAGTTCATGTGCAAGTCCCAGGTGGGGCCGGCCATGATGCACAACAGTGCACGAAACAGCACTGACCACTCGATGGCCCCGAATGTCCACGCGCCCCCGCACCGCAATTCCCACGGCGACGACCCGGAGAGTGGACAGTCCACCCCAACCAAGAGGAACATCAACAAGATGAAGCGGGAACACAAGGCGGCCAAGACCCTGGGCATCATCATGGGGGCCTTCATCCTCTGCTGGCTCCCTTTCTTTCTCTGGTATGTCTCCATCAGCATGTGCGGCGACGCCTGCTATTGCCCGGACATAGTCGTCGAGGTCCTCTTCTGGATTGGCTACTTCAACTCCTCGCTGAACCCCATCATCTATGCCTACTTCAATCGCGACTTCCGCGAGGCTTTCAAAGACACTATCCAGAGTTGGATCTGTTGCTGTTGGAGAGTCCCGTGCCTGCAAAACGAGCGCGCCAAAGCCATGCCCTTTAACTGTGCGTACAGGTCGACCCAGGACATTGGTCTCGTCGAGAACAAGTATGTCAGGGACTGAAACTTGATGTGTCTCATTGTGTGGATGAAAACATAATGAAGTTCGTGACAGGATTTTCATTAGGACGGGTAAGTCGATTTAATTTACTTTTTCAATCAATTAAGCAAGAAATTCCACTACAATTGTTACACAAACTTGGTACCTAGACTATGCACAATATGTACTCTAACCTTAAGTGAAAATGGATATATTGCACTATCAGTGGCTACAAGAATATTGTTATGTGTAGGCGTAATGCTTAAACATTCCGTTTAATCTGTGTAAAAATGTAAATGTATATTCTCAATATTGTATCCTAGGCTTCTTGAGCGCACAAAAGAGTGTAACTAGCAAATATTTTCAGCAATGGAAAGATGCCATGTACAACAAATGAGTTCTCATTGAATAAACAATTTCAACATTCTTTCAAAAGTTCAAAATCATTTTTTCGTTAAAAAAATAAATTTCAACAGCATTGCTTTTTCAAGTCTACATTTAAAAAACCATAATTGAAGTATTTTTTCTGCATCGGCTTTATTTAAATTGAAAATTTAATATTTCCTATGCATATTTATCATTGAATTTTAGATACGTTTTGTAGATACGTTTGATAAAATCGAATTTCATTACACTGTGCGATTTCTAAGTTAAAACACATGTCTAAGAATTATACTTTTTCTGGTATTTTTTACAGGTAAAAGTACGTTTTAGAAGCATGTTTTCAAACTTGATATTGTATATGATTCTCTTTATTTTGAACATTTAATTTTTCAACTATTTTAACTCTGATGTCAGAAATACGTTGTTATGAAAATTTCAACTTTTTATTTCATATACGTTAATAAGAGGGCATTTCATTCTTATAAATCGTTTGTCAGTTCTTATGAGTGAATAATTGCTGTTATAATACCAGACAAGAAGGCCTTGTAATCACAACCTGCGGAAAAAAATTATAGCCTGAAGTCCATAACCTTAAGTATTCTAGGAACTGGAGAAAGGGACACTAAAGTGCAAGACTGGTGCCCAACATTTTTGTCTGTTTACCTAAAGATCACGCTTCATACTAAAAGGAATTTCGTGGTCCCCCCCCCTCCCAGAACACAAATAAAATTAAAATATTTTTAAGTCTTTTTTGATAACACGGGAAAAACGCAAAAAAGGAAAGAAAATTTCCAACCAAGAATTGTTTCGTTAATTGTTAACACCTTGTAAATGATTTTACTATGATAATGTAATGCATTAGATATTTATCTTCCGAAAAGTGTTTTGCTTCGCTTTTACATTAAAAGATGTCACTAAATGTAATACCATTTAGTAAACAAATACGTATTTCAAAAATATGAAGATGCACCACTTTCACAATGGGTAACACAATTGTTAACATTACTACATGCGTATTTTATTGATAGGATGTTTGCATACGTTTTTAAAAACAACTTTTCGGCTAATTATTTTAAAGTTTGCAACAATCGTTCTTTATACCGAATAAAGCTGTATTTTTTTGGAATGCTCAAGAATATATTTTCGATTTGTACCATTGAGCATAACGAGCAATACGTTGAGTACCACTAGGGTAGTAGATTTTGAGGCACAGAACGGATTTATTTCGATTTAAGATTTAATTAAGCATTTTTTAAGTTGTCTTGCGATGACATGTAAAAAGTTACGCCAAAAGTTATTTTTTTCAACTCATAAAACTTTCGTGTGCTAAAAAATGCTTGTGAAGAAAGCATAGCAATTATTACACACAACAATTAAGCAAAGTTGAATGCAACTATTACAATTGCAAATGTGATTTATTTCATTGCACGCTGGATAGTTTCACCTCTGCGAATGAATATTATTGTGGTTAAATTAAATGCAACACCTGCAAAGCTTTAGAACGGTATAAACTATCCACTGGCGATTTTAGGTGAATATTAAAAATTAATTTACCTGGAAAGGTAGCGGGAGAAACGACAGCTAATATTAGGTATCAATGTGTCCTTTATACATTGGAACGTATGGCAATATTTGTTGGAAAACTATGATGCTTTTAATAAACTAAATTTATTTTTTCTTTATATGGAATATAATGACTGTTTTAAAGCGTTGGAAGCTTTCATATTATTTATGTTATAGCGAAAAATTTCCATTCTGTTTTGACACAGATATATATTTTCGGCTTTTGTGAACGTACGATATTGAAAAGTACGAGTTTGTACAGTGTCCCTCGTTCAGTGACTGTACAATGTATGTTATTGTAACTCTTAGATTAAGATTTTTATAAAAAATTACGTGTAATAAATTACGCATAGTAATACTCAAAAATAACTCAAATGAAACATATGTCTTAAACCTTTAACATATTTAATCGATTCATTTGCTTCGGTTGTTTCGTTGGAGGTATTTGCTATTTGTTAAAGTTGTCTACTCTGAAAATAATTGATACCAATAATAAAAATAATAAATGTATGTGATATGTAAGTGGTAAATTCAAACTTTAAGCCATGAATTTTGATTCACCTAATTTTTATTAGTATGACATTTGAGAGTAAAGGCTGCTTTGAGTGCTTATATGTGCGACAAGCAAAAAACGTCAATTTAAAATTTTAAATATTTAACTTTTAATGTTCTGATACAATTCAGAAAAAGAGCCAAAGAGATTGTCTTGAAGTTTAAATGAATATACCATTCTTGAAAAGTTATTAATAGTGTTACGTGATCAAAATAATAACTAAATCGGTAATCGATGAATCATTTTTGATCAGATTTTCAAAAATGTTCAATTTTAAATCAGTCTACGTTCTTTTGGCAGTACTTTCAAAATGATGCCAAAAGAACATTTGAATTGCTTTGATCGGGTTGTAGTTTTGATTAAAATGATAGATTAAAAAAATGGTAATTGACATTCGATAATATTCTTCTACTGCCAAACCAGCCTTTTGATTGCTGCACTTTTTTTGCGAAGTTCAGTTTCCTGAGAATAAACATTATTTTATTCACTTTTAAAGTTTAAAAAAAAAGGCGTTTACAAGTTTCTGCAAATTATATCACCATACAATTTTGAATTTCATGCTCAGTATCAGTTTGTATTCGATGATATGTAGTATTGTAGTATGTTTCCTGTTAGTTTATAAATGAAAAATTTCTAAGGCTGTATTCTGAAAAGTGTTTTGTCACATCTGTTCAATTTCCCCTAAAAGTAGGCCACTATTTCATTTTAAATATTGTTTTTATTTTAAATAAAAAAAAAAAAACATCATTTTACATGATGTTAGTTTGAAATTAAATACTTCAACAACTGCCATATATAAGAAGTTCTTCTGTGATTTGTTTTACATCATACTTCCACACTATGATAAATTTCCTTGAAACGACCTAAATGTAATCGTAGATTTTGTAAAAATTTCTCACCTTGGTTTAGTGTAATTTTTCATCTTGCACTAATAAAATAATTTCCTTTTGGATTTCCTTCTATCTTACACTATCATGTAAGGTAGCTTGTTATTTTTCAAAACGGTCTAGAAAACTTTTATGTACTTTGAAAGTTTTTTTGTCAGAATATGCTGTGACAGATCTTAAAACAATAAAACAAAGTATCGACATTTTGTAAAATTAGCACTAATTAGTTTAATGGGATATTGACCTCATATTTACGAAAATTATTTTATTTTTTTTTTCAAAAATGCGGTTTTTTATAATTTAAGACTACTTTGTTGATACTTTCCAGCCATTAATCGATTTGGAAGGAATCACTATCAATTAGGTCGAGAACAGCTGCCAAAAGCCCGTTTTACTTCAAAACCAGCTTAATTCGTGCTTGGAAGCAGTAAAAACGTATAGGTAACGTCCACAGTATTATTATAGCAAATATTTAAGCAGCTCATATTTTTGATTGTACAGATGTACAGGCTAGTATATTGCATAAAAGTGAGAAACCACATGGAATAAATTAGAATTTGAATGGGGAAATTAAAAACTAAAAATTAAAGATAGCAGATTTGGGTCATTTTCACCATATGCTTACATTTCAGAATTTTTAAGTATTTTTTTTAACTAGCTATTTTCTTTTAGAATCACTAACAGATGTTTGTCACATATTTTAAGTGTGTGAAAAAGTAATTGGTTGTACACTTTGATGCATAATTAAGTATTAAAATGCTGTCGTAAAACTTTAAGTTGCTAGACAAATTGTCGTCCATTACCATACAAAATCAATATGAAATCTCACTTTTAAACTATATCATAGCGCCTAGAACCAATTTTATTTGAAATTATTGGGGTCCCTGAAGCTTAAAACGATGTTTGTGATTATTAAAATAAGGATCAAAAACTGTATGGTAAAGGATTAGACATTTGGTAACGGATTTGGCCAGTAACGGACTTGACATTTCAACCAAAATGTCAAATTATGACTAGGTTGTCGAATTTGAAAATTGAACAACCATATGCATTTCCTTAGAGTTGTATAATAAACAATATTTCGGGGTAAAAGTTCAGAAAAAGTAAAAATTAATACTGAAATCTTTGGTAACAGAATTGACAAAGAATAAAAATACGCCTGAAAGAAATCTTACGCGAAACGCTACAGCAATAACTCTCGACTTAAGGAAAACAAAATGGCACGAAATAGTTACGTCACTAGTTTGTTAAGTTAACTGAATACGTGTTACCATCTTTTGACTGCAATAAATACCTTTTTTTAGCTAAGATAATCTTAGGGTAATGGACTTGACAAGAACTGCCGGACAAAATATATTCATACATTTCTTAATGAAAAAAAATTACTACTGTCAATATTTATTATGAATATCATGTACTAATAGTCAATATATAAAAAATAATTGTTGTATATACTTTTTTATACAATTAAGTACGTAAAAAATGTAGTTGAACTTGCGAAAATTGGAAATGGACAAGCGTTTTAGCCTTGATTCTCATTTTTAAAGACTTGTATAAAAATAAATAAATAAATTTAAATAATTTTTTGAGTGGTTGAATTTTTTGGGGTATTTCTTGCAGAAAATAATTGTTCGCATTGAATTTAAAACATAAGTTATGCTTCAAAATTGTCTTTTTAACCCCCGGACAGGAAATGTAAGCAAATTTTGAAAATGACCCATTTACTTCAAAACCAGCTTACTCCAAATTCTGTTTCTTTAAGCGATGAGACAATACGGCTCACTCGAACACGAAAACAAAAACGATGTCAATCCTTGAATGATTTCTAAGAGGAAAATGAATCTTTTGTAAAAATCAGTGGACGACGGTATAAAACGCTTTTTGTGTATTTTTCCTTGTTTAAAAATGGATTGTGCCGGACTGCCTCATACAAGACAATTTATAATTTTCTGAACAACTTAAAGTTACAAAACTTTTAAGTACTTCAAAAGTCAGTTCTTTTGCTATTACTTGAAAAACTACTTTTATTTTCGGGAAACTTATTTATTGCTGGTTTTGAAAAACTCGAGAAATTTTTTTTCTGCCTTAGGCAGTTACGCAGTGATTGAAGATCGTTTAATATTTTTATGTCACTTATTTTCGAAGTAGTTTTTACGATGTTAGTAACATGGGAAATAATTGAGCTTTAAGTCTAATGTTGGCAAGGAGCATAAGAATAGAATCAGCTAAAGCGGATAGACTAAGTATTTAGTCGGTAAGAATTGGATTCTTCAATCTGCATTATGCGTAGGGCAATGATACGTTTCCTGTGACCAAACGATAAAAGCTACTTCGCATTTAATAATGTTGAAAGGATGTGACCTAATCGGCTGTTACGAATTATCACACTCCATGCCCGGTAGCTGGAGAATAATAATAATAAAAAAAAGCTATAAGTAATCAGGGCATTGCTTGCAAACCGACTGCCTTTTCTTTTAAGAAGAGGAGATAAACCATAATATTTCATAGACATATTTTAACTTAAATTGGAGGAAAAAGGGGTTTCACGTTATCAACAGTTTAACTTTTGCGATTTATTCTCGATATTTCAGTCGACGAGTCTAGAAAAATTCGAATCTTGACAAAGACTGCATACTAGGGATGCACCGATAAGCAAATTGGCCGATTACCGATTACCGATTAATCGTCTGTTGATAATCGGCAGATTAATCGGCCGAGCCGATTAATGATGAGGATGATAGTTTTTAATTCTACCAATTTTCCCATCACTGTTTTTTCTCTTATAGATTTCCGAGTAAGTAATTTATGAGAGAAGATTTTTTTCCATTTTCCTAATTTTCACTGAATAATTTCACTATTTTATCAAATTTCTTAGAACCAATTTTCAAACTTTTATCAGTTGTATTACATTAATACATTGTTAATTAGTTAATTGGACATAAAAATAAAAAAAAGGGTGTGGGGGAGTCTGTGGTGAGCACTCTAATTTAGGAATACTTTTAATTAAAATTTTTTCCTAATTTGTTGAAATTTAATTCAAGACTTTTATTCTTTGTGAAAACTAGAGGTTATCTAAAAGCACTGTGCTAAGAAGAAAACTATCGCCACCGAAAAATGTTGCAACATTGTCTGAATATTTATTCAAAGTAGGTGAATTAATTTATTAAAACTTTATAACAACTGTGAGGATTATTATTACTGTTAATAAAATTATTCCTCATATTTTCTTTGTTGAGGTATACTGCAAAGAATAATATTAAAAACATTTTTTTCGGACGATTAATCGGCCCGATTTTGCCGATTATTAATAATCGGCAAAGTGGCGGATTATGGCCGATTAATCGGTACTGCCGATTAATCGGTGCATCCCTACTACATACGGTTACAAATGATATTCAATCTAACCATCAAGATACCGTACCCCAAAGTACATCTGTAGTTTTTCATTACTCAAAACCCTCCGTTCTATTGGCATTAACTAGAGCGATAGATAACTTCCATTCTGACGTCATTGTGGAAGTTGAAATTATTGTAGTGCATTTTATTCAACAACTTGGCTCCTTTGGTTAGGTTTTTACAAATCAGTCCTTATAATTTTCGGTGAGCATTTCTCTGTCTATATGTACATATATATATGTATATATAAATTATTAACTAAAAGTCTGGGAGTAACTGTAGTCGGGGGCTAAATGTTGCATCTTTTTAGGCCTTTCGCCTGCAACTGTCTAGAAACATCTCACTTTACTTTTCCTTACCTTAGGGGAGTCCTCCTGACGAAGACCCCAGGGTCTTTTGGGAATATTTCTTTTTATTTCAGTTTTTTCAAGTTTTGTACTTAAAAAAAATAAATAAATAAAAATAAATAAATAAATAAATAAATAAATAAATAAATAAATAAATAAATATATATATATATATATATATATATATATATATATATATATATATATATATATATATATATATATATATATATATATATATATATATATATATAGCCGGTGGTATCGGAGCCGATAGGTAGTTCCAGCATTGACTACGACTTACAGCTGGCACGAAAGTGGTGCACACTGGACTTTTGTTTCCAAATTTCAGTGTTTTTGACTATAGAAAATAGTTCGAAGTTACGCATATAGCATGCCATACGAAAGAACTGTCTTCATTGCAGAAAAAAAAAACACAACATTTGATTTTTTATTTTGTTAACAATAGATTTTTCATCTTTTCTTTAACAGAAAAAATATTTCAATCGATTTAAAGCCTTCAATTTTATTCTTTGTAAACTCACCATTCATTACTAAATGATTGTGTAATAGGTCTTATAATATGGAACAGCAGTTAACTTTTTTAACCAGCAAGAAGAGATAAATCTGTATAAAATTTCGAATGGTTTCAATAATTTTGTCTGGTTTTTTATGTAAGGTGAAGATTCTGCATCGTCTCTTCTATAGTTAAGCGTATCTTACCGTTTCTATTAAAGTACAGTAAATAAAGTATATTTACAGTTTTTTTTTTAAATTGTGCATCGTATCAAGTGATGTTTTTATCATTTATATACTGATTTCCGGAACGAGTTTGCTGCATTAGTTATATAGTAGTTATATAGTATATTTGAAAAATATATTTTTTCAAATATACTATAACTTCCTTTGTCTCTACTGCGCATTTAACGTTGCTGAGTTTTATGCATATTTTCGTCACGGTCTGATATAACAGCCAATGAAACCTAATGGGGCGCTTAAAAATCAATTTTCATGTTAGTGTTTTACAAAGTTTTTAATCGAGTCAATATTTTTGCTTACAATCATGTTTAAAACCTGGCTATTTAATTCTAAAATTTCAACATTACTGTCTAACATTTTTTCGCGAGACCTCCGTTGAATCTGCGCACGCGCGAAGTCAACTCTGACTCTCTCGAAATAGGGGGGGGGGAATGCAACGAGGAAGTAGCAAGCGAACAAAAACTGAAGGCATCAGGAAGTACGCATCCTAAACCTATCTCCCCTTTTTCAAATGGAAGCGTTCGTGGCTGCCAGGTGCACAATACGCAAACAGACAGTACTTACTTTTTCTGAGTTGCGAGTTATATTTACACTTTTTTCGAGAAAGAAAATATAATTACATTTTTTGTTGCATTATTTACTCCCCCACTGCTGCTTAAATTGTTTTTGGTTCTAATAAATTATCAGCGTAGTAAGTTATTTTTACAATTATGCTCAATTTAAGATGAATACACAAATTTCTGTAAAAATAAAATGTGAATTAATCAGTGTAAACCTTATCCTTTGCTTTTGTTAAAGAAATATTTTTGGCAAATCATATTTTTTGCAATCAAGAATGCCGCTAGGCTGTTAAACGTTGCGTTGCCCTTTTTTTTTTCATTTTGAATATCTATGATGTAGACTTTATAGCTCCATGCTCCTAAAAGTTTTTATTTTGCAGTCTATATTTTCTCATTTTTTTCATATTAAATATCACACAAAAAATAAATAAATAGATAGAAAATAAATAAAATAACAATCGTAATATTTCAGAGTTGGGGGTCAATGAATGATGTTACGTTTTAGAGCATATTTGACTTACTTTCCCCACTTTTTTTTTACAGTGTCACATTTAACTTTGCCCCTTTCCTTTTCGTGTCATATTTCGCACTGTATGACATAAACATATTGTTTCAAAAATGTATTCATTTCAACTAAAATATGTGACATCACTCCTTTACTTCCTTAACTAAGTTTTATGAACACCCTCCCCCTTTAGCTCGACATCATATTTTTAAATGTGAACAGCTGCAATATTAAATAAAAGATACTGTTAAAAATTATACATATTTAAGAATAATTCAAAGCTGACGAATCAAAACTGAAAAATGTTTGAAATGAATTCATTTACATAAGTCTTGCCTGCTCAGAATGCTCAAAAATTGGGATCGTCCATCATATGTCTATCAATCATATGTCCTGCATCCCTCACTAATATGAGTTATCTGTCCGCTATTGGATTTTTGGTGCATATGTGAGATCGTGGATCTTAACCAAAGATCATTAGACACGCTTTCTACTAATCACAAAATAAATAAAAGGCACGGCAAAGTGATATCAATAAGAAATATTTATTCCCTAAAAAAGGCAAAAAAACCACAAGAAAGCATACAATAATTAAGAGTTGTTGCATTTTGTAATCGTCATGCAGCAGGCTCTGACGGTTTATAATCAAAGCACTGAAATTCAATGCAACGTAAAAGAAAAGCGTAAAAAAATAACGCAGTGTAATAGTTCAATGAAAGAAAGCAGAATCTACTATTTTAATCAAATTTTAATTTGCATTTAAGGCAAAAGATTTTTCCCAGAAACACCGCACACATACAGTATATATATATATATATATATATATATTTGAATTTCTTGCAACACTTAAGTTGATGACTTGCAGCATCAACTGAATCACGCAATTTTTTAAAAACGAAACAAAGAGAATGATGGATTCTGTGAATATTTCAAAACTATATTAGTCATTGTTACTTCTTGTTCTTAAAGTTTTTTTTTTTTTTTTTGCGAAGAAATAACGTTGCGAAATACTCGTTAAGTTGGGTTAAACGTATGAACTGAAAGTTTTAATTATTAGTTGATTTCGAAAGTAGAGTATTATTGTGAATTTATTAATTCTTATGACCATCACTAGAAGAAAATAATATTTTCTCATCACTATAATATATTAACAATTTAACAATAATAGAGGATAGAGGATAATAGAGGATAGATTATGCATCCGAAATGTCAGTACGTATGAATCGCCTCATATAAACGAAAAGGGAACCATAGCCTTTGGCTAACCGTTAGGTTTAACATTCATTATAGTCATGTATCTTATTTCTTAATAGTTTTTTTTTTTGGGGGGGGGGGGGGAGGGGTGACGCCATAATTACGTCATCAAAGTTCAAATGTAAGATATCATTTGAAAGATCTTTTGCCCGTTTTTGGAGAAACATAATCATATTTCGCATTTTACCTTAAAAAAAAACATAGCACTAAAAAAAAACTTGATAGCTTATTTCGGTTAAATTGTAACTGCCGCTTGAGTTGTCAGATAGCTTAGTCAGAAGAGCTTTCAGCGGTCTGTTTTTAAAGCAAGCTTTTCGTGTTACAAACCTAAGACGTTGGAATTAATGTAGCGGGAGTGCTATCCGCTTTCTGAAATTAACGCATTTTTTTTCTAATTAAGCAGTGTTGAACACCAGAGGCTTAAAGAGGAGTAAACTGAAGTATTCTTTTATTGTAAAAAAAGGCATTTAATTATTTTTTCAGGAAAAAATCAGACTAAGTGGAAATCTATACTTCGTATAAATTTCCTAGATAGAATGTTACCATCGTAAATATAAACTATGCATTTACCTCATAAACATATAAGTTTTTACTAAAAGTAAAGATAGCATACACAGATTTATTTCCTAAGGTTAAACGCATAGTTTTCGAATATTATCGACTGTCTCAATTTAGGCTTTGTAATCGCTTTTATCTTGAAAAATAATGATATGGATTAGCAACCAATTCCTATTTTGGTTACTTGATGAAGTTTATAGTTCTTATTTTGTTATGTTCTTTATCAATAAAACGATTTTTTTCCGCTTTTACTCAGTTCTTCGAAAGTAGCTTAGCTCAGTTGGTAAATCGCTTAATCTAACTGTTCAGGGTTCGATTTCCTGCTCGTATAGTCAACCTTTAACTATTGATTTTTTAGGGCAAGCATTTTGAGTATAACACCTAAGCCGTTGAAATTAATTCAGCTTGATTGTTCTGGGAAAGAAAACTAACTGTAAAGAAAGCAAAAAAAGAAACATCATTTAAAAATATCAATGCTCTTTGAACGATATATTTGAGTTCCGTGTATGTTGAAATGTAAAGTTTTTATAACTGAGTTTTGACTATTAGTATGGATAAAATTTACTACTCCAAATAGAAGTCAAGTGTTCTGTCAAATAAACGTATAAGCACTATAGAAATAATAATAATAAAAAAGTAAAATAAAAAATCTGAATTAAAAACATTCCGAGCGTGAATGCTTTTCACGGATCAGCTGGAACAGATTATTTCTCAATGATGTGGTTTTTTTACGGAATACATTCTATGCAAATACCTCACATAACACGATCACGTCTAAAAAAACAACATAGTCATAACATAGTCATCAACCATTTTCCGATTTAAATGATGATTTTCTTGATAAGGACTAGACTTTTTCGCCATGTAAAATTTTGCTAAACCGCAGTTGAACGTTCCTTTCTATTTTATCAATTAAAATGATTCTTTCGATGCATTGTTAACGCTCTGTTTATGGGTACCATTAATTGAACTAGTTTGGGTGTGTATGCACATTTCCTGCCTCTCATTCAAAGAACTTTCATTCCTTTTAAAAATTTGTTATGAGATTTTTGATTAAATTTTTCAAGTGTAGTTTGCACCCTTATGAATTGTGTGTTAGTTAAAAATTCTCAATCCATTTCACGCAGGACTTTCTACGTTTGTTATAGAAAAAAATGTGTTACGTTTAAATGATGGAGGATTTATTGTTCTCTATATTTTTGTCAATAAAACACAAGAAAAATAATTTTATTTAATTGCATCAATTTAAAACCTCCAGATATGTGGATATACTTTAACGTTTCTGCGGAGTTGTAAATAGTTAACAAAAAAAAAAAATAAATAAACACCAAGTACAGCATTTACAATTTTAAACAGTTTTAAGCTTAAAAATTATTTTTCCTTAAATCCCTTTATTATTCATTAAGGTATTTGTCGAACAATAATATTTTATAAGTTGAAAAAATGTATGTTTTCAGAGTGATAAGTAAAATATAACGTAAAATATTTCTAGATTTTTGAACAGTGATTCTTTAATTTAAGAACGTTGCGTATGAAGTTTGCTTTCTTTATAACTTACTACTGAAGAAACACACTTGACGCCCCCCCCCCCAAATGCAGTTGCTCTTTTCAATTTATTGCTGACTTCAAGTAAAATTTCAATATGGTCTGGAAACAATTAAAACTGAATTGGAAAGGTTGGTTTACCCTTTGTGCCCCGACGGTACTCAGAAGTACCTCTTATCTTTATTTAGTATTGTGAATCCTAAATTGCTGGGATAATGCTGATACTTAAGAGTACCACTCCTTGTACTTTGCTGAGAGGTCGACAGATGGTACCTGCGATCTGAAAGTTTTCTTAGGGGCCCTAAGGCGTAGGGGGCCTCAGACCCTATTGATTGTCAAAAATTTTATATCGGTATAGGGTAAGTGCTCCAGTAGTCGGCTATTTAAGAGATCTTTTGTGGATCTTGGCTAACCTAGAACTTTCAGCTATCAATACAGCAACAAAAACAAGGTAAAACTTTAGAATGAATCTTTCTGATAGTGAATCACTGACTTGTTTCAGAAATTAAAAAAAAAAGAAATATGTTAAAATCTAAGCTGTTGGCAACACTAGTAAATACTCCAGTAGTCGGCCACAGAATCAGCTTAGCTGAAAAATAAGCAGAATCGCAATCTTGGATGACGGACACACCATTCAAAATGAAATGACTCATTACTAATTCAAAAAAAGTACCCGAAACTTAACTGCCACTGGTGGATGATTGAGGATAGGTACATGAATGTGTGAATGCGTCCTATCTGGTTTTGAATTAAAAATGTACTATTTATGAGGAGTTTTACGTCATTGTGGCCGACTACTGGAGACTGGCCGACTACTGGAGCACTTACCCTATATGTTGTTTGATGTATTTTCAATTAAAAAAACCAAAAAAATATATAAAAATTCATTGCTAAGTTAATTTAGGACATAAAGGGTTAATCCAAAATAGTACCATTTATTGACAGTTAGAAAATTTTTTAAGGCAAGGAAATGCAGTTACTCTCTTCGAGGCTGACTGTTATTTCTTCGGGTGGTGTCGCTTTCTTTCTTGCCTCAGATATCACTGTAATGAATCTACTATTCTGAAATAGAAAGGTCAAAGATGAAACGCTCTTATAATTTGAGTGTCAACAAGTGCCTAATGATCCGCGGCTTTTCTCTTCCCGGCTGTTACGCAGAAGTGAGTATGACTATTGTGTTACTGCATCATTTTAGACTGTGACATTTAGATCTATGCTTTTGCAAAGGTTATTATTAAAACATTGAGAGACCCATTTTTCAGTATTTATTCCATTTTAAAGTTTTGAAGTCGTTGTAATAACTGGAAAAATCAATTTTAGTTTTATATTTAAGTTGAAAAAATAGTTTGTATTGATTTCAGTATATGAAACATCATCCATATTCTCGTTTGTAACGATAAACAAGCATAGTATTTCATGAAATAAGTAAAACAGTTCTACACATAAATATGAACAAAAAATAAAAGTCTGGTTTGAGCTTATTACTTTGCGTGTTTATTTCCCTTTTCAATGTAGTTTGTTAAAAATATCTTCCTCTAATAAAGAAAATGTATTAAACGAAAAACAACTATTTCAGATTTTTACATAGTTTTATTTTCATTGTATTGTATCTATCACTCATCTTTGATACAATATCAGCTAATAAGTGGCGCTAAGATCGAGAACTGAAAATAGCACCAATGAAAGAAAAAACTCCAGGGCACCACAACGGTTTCAGCTTTCTAGAACCTGGGTTTGGCATATATATTCCCACTCCTAATATACAGGGGTACTTATCCCATCCAAGAGCAATAGCGCGCATACCCAAGTGCCACAAGGACCCCCAAGTGCGAGAGTCCCACAGAAAAGGGGAAAATACCTCTGTAAGCAACACGCCTAAATATTTCAATGGTGCAACCTGCACCCCTAAAATATGAGACTTAATATCTTTATACAGATTGTTATGACCATGACCAACCATGCAAGTAATTGTGACTCTCGTTTCACATACTGACAGTGTTAAATATTTGCATCAGTGCCTATATCTAAAAATATAAAGAAAATCTTAGCTTTTGGCCAATCAATAAATTGTTTAAGTGTTCTGTCTTTATTAATGAAACCATAAAAAATGCCTAACCACATTTTCGTAAAATTGAAACAGAAAAACGTAAAATCCGTAAGCAGCATCTTGAAATGTACTATTTTGAACATGATCATATTGAAAAATTCCTTTCTATCTGTTTAACAAACTCATTTGTTATTTCTGTGACTACATTTTATCACAAAGAGCAAAAAAAAAAAAAAATCTATACATTTGAGATTTTCCCAAAGTTAATGACTCGCGTCTCAAATCTATTGCTGGCAAAACAAACATGCATCGGACATACGAGTGTGGCAAGGAAGCGTTGCAAGCTAGGAATGCAAAAAATGGCCACTTTCTATACTATTTGAGGTGCAAAGGCGTCTGATGCTTGAAATGTGCATCTGCTGTTCGTGAGCTTTTCTTCCGCTTGCAAATTCTGGGAGAAATCCCTTCATTATCACACAATGGATATTACTAGCTGTACCAAGTTTAATCGCAACATTCGGAAGTTGACGGATGCGGTTTGCTAAGGTCATCCTTACCACATCTTCAATGCAATGTTTTGTTTCTTGCCTCTTCGGTGTTGATGACTCCTGTAATTATGATGTAACTGTGCAACGCATATGATTTCGTACGAGCTTAGGCTATTTGAAAGTTTTATTCGCTTTTTTTGAGTGGATAGCGGAAGATAAATCAAACGAACAAGCGATATAACTGCAAAAAAATGTACGCGTTTGTTTTCTGTGGTTTTAAAAAACACAGTGAAAATATTAGTATGCACTGAATAAAGTTATCTTATGAAAATTGTAGTTTGTTCACCAAGCTTTCCTTGCCAAACGTATTTGCTGTGGGGACAGTTGGGGTACAGGGAAACAGTTTCAATATTTAAACTTTAGATCCTTCTTTTTTTGTTGGATGAATTGAGACAAAGTTTTGTGAATCTTGTCCTCTGAGAGTAACTGGGTTTGAAAAATTTGACTTTATAGCTGTTTATTAGCGAATGAAATCATGTTAACCTTTAAATCAGAGCCTAAGGGGTTAATGGAAACCCCCCATTTTTACCCAATGAAGGTGATGTAGATAGATAACCACATTATATACAATAAGTTTTAAAGTTCAAGAAGCTCTACATCAGCAATTCTAAATATTTAGTTTGTAGGTCACATAATACTCCGAATGTAATCTAAAATCATTTAAAAAAGAAAATTACAGAGAAAATTAGATGCGCTTAATTTATAAAAAATACAAATAAAAGTAATTTGCATCAAAATTTTATCTTACAAACAATTGGAAGAAAGACAAGCTTGGTTGTTTCTATTACCCCAGTATGCAGTATTTATGGGTGAAAACACATAAATTGGAGGTGAAAAATAGTCAGGAAGGTGAAATTCATAAATAAATGTTTTAATAACTATCCAATTTTGTTGAAACCATTTACTTTGCATTTATAAATCTACTTGAGAGGAAAATGAAAAATCACTTAACTTTAAACAGCAACTCTTTTTACATTGCAATCATTGCACAATAACGAATCCTATATAATTGTTTGGAAACACACAGAGCCTTTAGCAGCTCTACTATATTTACCCGGAATTCACTTCTGTTACTTCTATGTCGATTTCATGTATTTCAACGCACAAAAATAAATAGCTTACTAAATGAAAGAGATTGTCACATAAATTTCAGCCTAGTTGAATAACGCTTCTGTTTAAATATTTCTGAAAAAAAAAATCTCGTATCTTTTTAGATAAAGTAGTAGAATAAAATTATGGACTTTACATAACTTTGTATATTTTCATGTCATTTTCTGTCTTTCATAAAAGCAGCTCATATAAATATTTGATCTACGAGCCACATCGATCAATTTTTGATCGATGTAAAATACGTACTACACGCTAGATCAATGTAAAAGAAACTGTGCAAAAGAAACTATGGGGTATTCAGCATTAAATCTTAGCTATCACTTTTCTCCCCATACCGTTACATATTCTCGTATCGTGTTGCTTTCTTGTTGAAAACAGCTCGTGTAAATGTTTGATCGATGATCATTTTTCATTTACTCCCTTATTTGTAACATTAGATTTTATATCTGGATTTGAATTTTTCTATTTCGAAACGCTCTGGGAGAAGCCATGTTTCTCCTATCTGCAGTGACAATATTTCCGCCAAAGGGAGAAAAGTTCCGAAAAATATCTGGCGCTCTTCCAGTTACTCTTCATTGCCATAGAAACTCGCAGTAGTAACGATTTACGGCTTTTTGGGTGATTAAAAAAAGTTTGTCGGCGCTGTTACTTTTAATGGAAGAGTATGGATTAATTATTTTAGACTTCTGACTCTTAAGTTTTATTTCAATGGGGCAGATTCATCGTTTCATTAAATCGTGTAGTGGAGTTGGAAAAAAAAATGTTTAAATAGTTTTAGCGACTCATCGAGGAATTTGTTTTATTGTTAATTTGAGTTTTTACGCTATGGTTGGAGATTGATAAAAGGAATTTCAGAGCGGAAAGAAGTGAAATAAGCGTGAACATGATTGCATGGCGGTATTCAGGAAGAATTTGTTTTGAGAAGAGTTGCATTAAAAAATAATTTAAATTTCGGTTTTGAAAATTAGAAACATATTTTTCTGATAATGCTTGAATGAAAATAAAATAAACTACATATCAAAGAAACATATTGTTATTCAAACCTGTAGTACTTTCATTTAATGTTTCTTCTGATAGAAGAAATTATGAATAATCTTATTGTCTGAGAACATTCGTGATTTTACATGGTAATGCCAGGACCGTCATTTCGAATTTTTCCAAGGGGGGGGGAGGGCAAAAGGTGTGTAAAAAATGTAAATTTGCCAAATGGCAAAAACCTCGCCTACATACATGTAAATACACTGATTTCCCAAAGTCAGGGGGGCTAATTGACGCCCCCTGAACCCCGAAATGACTGGCCTGGGTAACGCAGAAAAAATCCTGAATTCATAAACTAAAATAAATAAATAAATAAAAATAAAGCAAAAGAAAAACTATTAGTTTCTAGCTTTGGCTACTTTTACACTCAAAATGACTCGCTTCCAGTTTCAAAACAATTGATCAAAAAATCAAATTACCCGTAAGTGAAGCCAATCCGTTTTCGTTGAAAGGAAATAATGCGATTGGCATTTCCTGTTTGTTAGGAAATCGACATAAACAGCGAAAATAAATCAAGTATCTAACTTTTCCTTTTCTAATAGATTATAAAGTTAAATTCTGCTCACACCAAATAGAGTAACAGACGTTGCTTATCATCGTTTCTGCAGCCTTTTGATCTAAGTGTCCAATTTCGGTTCTTACTTCGAGTAGCTATGTGATGAGAATGGAATTTTCTAACTGGTTAGGAGATCGAGCTTAATGGCGAAAAGAGACTTAACTATTTTGCTTTTTTTTTTATTATTAAACTACGAAATATAAACTTAGCCTCTCCCAAATAGTTTTTGTAGCCTTTGGTGTTAAATGTTAGTTGTTTAGAACGAATGTCTAGTTTGTTGCTAAACATTCAGCTAACACTCAATTTGTCTACTTCGAAGAGTTGAGTTATCAGTGGTTACAATATGTGATATTTGGTTAACACTGCCAAGCTACGACTGCCAAGCTACGAAAAATACGTAGCATGTGAACTAGGGTAAAGACAGTGTACTTGT
The DNA here is from genome assembly GCA_038373865.1 of Uloborus plumipes. Classification (NCBI taxonomy): domain Eukaryota; kingdom Metazoa; phylum Arthropoda; class Arachnida; order Araneae; family Uloboridae; genus Uloborus; species Uloborus plumipes. Next base: position 14,757 of record JAXGGA010003522.1, on the reverse strand, counting down.
TTGCCAGTTTTGATTTGCTGGTAGTTTTTTAAAAACTAAATATCCATAGTAATGTCAATGTAGTACACATGAATTCAAATCTGTACAAAAACGGCGAAAATCTATCACCTACGAGTTAACTCAAAGTCGATTCTGTAATCTACGAATTATGTTGTAGTTTGGCAGTCAATGTGTAAAGGGGAAAACACCAAAGGTATGAATTGCTGTGAAGGAAAATCTGAAAAAAAGTAAATAAATACACAAAATAAAAATAAAATAAATAAATAAAACTAAAAATAAATAAAATGAAGTAGAAATAAATTAATAAATATATAAAAATAAATAATTAAGCATAAATAAAAATAAATAAATAAAAGTAAATAAATCAATAATTTATTTTCATTTATTTTTATTTAACAGATAAATGCAGGAATATAATTTTAGTAGATATTCGAATTGTACAATGTTTTGTCAAAACTTGCAAAAAGAAAACAGTTCTGTTTAATGTAAATATTATTCCCACTCAGAAAAGATAAATAAAAAAAAGTGCTGTAACTTTCTTAATCGATTGTTGTACAATGGAATTTCTCTCTCAGAACTACGTTATTGAATCGGAAACTTAATCTTTTACTACAAGAAATCAGGAAGGAATGGAATGTCCTTAAAACGATTAACTCTCCATTTTCATTCAAAAATCAAGTTTGAAGTTGCATACTTATCTGAGTGCTTGCATTGCGTAGCTTATTTGTTGTTTATCAAGTATGGCACATTCTTTAAAATGTTTAGCATATTTAGCGCATTTGTGCTTTATTTCTGTTTGTGGACATAAGCCAGTATGCGTCATTGTAAAAAAATACCATTTTAAGATTTGAGAATTTATTCACCACAATCTAGTAACAGGTTTATTTTCTTTTAGAAATAATAAATATCTTAGATTGAAGTGGAAGAATGTTGTTATGGTAAATCATTTTTAAATCTTAGAAAAGTGTGTTCATGTTGGTTTTTTCTTTACAATCCTGATATAAAACAATTTATAGTAGCATTTCCAAGAAGGACTCTATTTAAAGACATAGCTATTTATAAGTGAGGTTTGGCGAGGAGCGCAAATAGTTACATCATTTGCCAAATTTAAAATTCTCTTTCCTCTTCCATTAAAATCATATACCAGCGAAAAAATGCTACAGAGATTTTTTAGAATCCATCAAATTTTGAAGACATTCGTTTAGGTAAACTTGACAGCTTTTTGCGTAGTGAAGCACTTTTTTAATTCAAAAAATAAAACTGCAGCTGTTAAATGTTTATGCAGTTAAACCGTGTATTAGCGATTTCTTCATTTTATGATTTTTTTTCTAGTTATAAGTATCAAAAGTTCAACTTCAAGTTTTCAAATAACATTTTTAAAACTTAGACAGTGTACTTAAGAATTCAATTAGTTAATCCAGCGAAAGAGAGGTAGAGAGAAAAAGAGGAAAAAAACCTTAATTTTCATATTTAACTGCATTAAAAAATATATCCCACTCCTTTGAAAATGTGGCTAAAGCTGAAATAATTTACACGAAACAATCTTTTGTCAATCAATATGTGGAAAAATGAACACAGTGTACCGTTAACACATGTTGAAACAAAAGTTATAATTCTAAACGAATATATTGTAGTCGTATAGAATCTTGAAAAGAATACAAGGAACGGAGTAACGTTGAGGCATAACGCGTGAAAAATTATTTCATTATTTTATTTTATATGTATCATTTTAGCTGCACGTTTGTAGCAGTAAAAGCGTTTACACTAGTCTACTATCTCTTAGAAAATAATTAGATGGACATTATGCTGTCCGAATTTTAGAGATGAACCAATCATAAAGACTCAAGAAAAATTAATTCAGTGCCTAGATCTAAGTGTTATTTTTATACAGATCAGCTTCATTTTTTTAAATTTTTAATGACACTTTTTGTATCTGGTATTATTAACTAAATAAGAACTAAAGACGCGTACAAAATTTTGTTTTTATTTGTTTTAGCGCAGTTATAAAATATGATTTTATTTTTATCCGCAGATTATTGGTTGTAATTGTTGCAGTGGGCTGATGTAACATACAATTGTATAAATAAAATTATCTTGATTGCATTTTCAGGGTGTAATAAATATGTTGTGAACTTGAGAAATACCTATCAGGGAAAGGGAAAAGTAAAAATATATCTTCTGAATGTATTTCAAAATATTAATTGCATTATGCGATTCATAAAAAAATTCTATTTAACTGTGAGAGTACTTTGAGCCAAAAATATTAATACATGATTGGGGAAAACAATATCCGAAGTTGTAATACTAATACCCAACATTCAAAAATTAATAAAATAACCCTTATACGAAAGCATAAATACAGATTTAGTTTAACAGTACATAGCATGCACTGTTTGTAGTACTGACTGACAGTACATGTTTAGCGGCATGTAAATTGCTTATGTCATTATTATTGTTGATTTTAATGTAAAATGACCCCTGAATCCAAATATGATCCCCGTTTTCTAGCATCGGCTCCTTCTTCTTTTATTTCAATTTTTCATAAATTCAAAGTTATTAATTTGCTGTAGAAGGGAGCATTATATTAAGCATTTACATTTTTCTAAAGAGCTGAGGAGGCGAAAAGTTCATTAAAAGAAACTTTTGTACCTCAATTTAAATTGCCGTATTTTTCCATATTTCCTTTTGCTAGAAAATGTGTTCTGGGTAACTTCGTAGCTCATGCATGCGAATTTTATTGCAAACTCATGTCCTGCATTGCTGCAAGTGAATGGTTACTAACTTGCACTATCTGTGCATTTGAGCACCATCTAGCCGGACAAAACTATGAGAGTGTTTGCAAGTTATGCTTAAAAAAATTGCATGAAAACTAGGAACTCAGATTCGACTTGAACGGTATCAGTTAGAAGCTCCAACGAGGGAATTAACGAAGTCGAAACGAACCGATAATTTCGTTGACAAGCATTAGAAAGAATGTTCTGTCACAGCGGAATAATTATTTTTAGAGACGATCAAAACCCGAATAATCCCAGGAAGGGACCTTGACACGAATCTTACTTCTGTGGTTTCTCCCTCCTGTAAAGCGAAGTAACGTTATTCGTTTTCATCCTAAACAAAAAATATTTTACACAAAATTTTGGAAGCCATGAAGCTAGGATCTTGAAGACATTTTCTTAAGCAATAACAATACTGACTTCTTTATTCAAGAAGTAGAAAAATATAAATCAGTGTGGTTTGATTAATAAATCTCGAAGTGAAATATATTCTACAGAGTTCTTCAAAAGTCACGAAATTCATTATCAACTATTTGATTTGAAAACACTATTAATTTTTAAATACAAATTATTTAGCTCATTAGCAATGCTATGTGTTTGAAATGGCTAACCCCTTTAATGTTTCATGTATATTTTCCTAAACTCTCAGTAGCCTTTGGTTCGCAGCGCGATCCAGATGGATTGTTCCCAGGGCTAGGCATTTTTGCGAATGCAAAAAATTTCAGGATTAACGTGTAGATTTTTGGTGGTTTAAATTCTTGTGTTCCAACTTATACCATAACTTGTAAGATGAAATAACGAGGCTTCATCTGTCGCGAACACATAATCAACTTTTTCTAATTTGAATGTCTTCAGCCATCAACAGTAACTTAAACATTTCATTTAATTTAGGAGCTATCAATTCTTTAATATAGGAAAAAAGGGTGAAACTCCATTTTTTAGAGTTCTATGAGAAGTCCCATACGATAAATTCTTTTGTGATACCAGTTTTCTGATATCTTTCGAACTCGAGTCCATCATTTTGCTTTTCATCTTGTCTCTTTCGTGTCGGCTCAGTAGAGATAGGCGTCAACTTTTCTAACTTCCCAGATTTTCAGTTCCACGAAAGCTAGATACTTATTGAAATAATTTTGTCTTCTTGGAAATTACTTATTGAATCGGCTTTAAACGAATGAGCTCGAAAAGTTTGCAAGATATTAAAAATTCTTTGAAACTTATGGTAGTTTTATATTAAAATTTTTTTTCAACAACTTGCGTGATTTTTGGTTTGCACAGTATAATTTCTTTTGATACCTATCAATGGCTGAAACTATTTTATGTAAAACGGTTTAAAGAGTGCATCTAATAAATAGCGTTACATATTTGAAAGGGATGTAGATAACATCGGAAAGAGGAAAAATATACTCAGAATTGTAATAATATCAATGTGTGTCATTGAATTAAGGAAAACATTCTACAAATAAGTAAAACACTTGATAATTTCAGTTATTAATGACCTGTTATATGGTTTTTTATAACGTGTAAGGAATATGTCACAGAAATTGAAGATGTAGTGAAAAACGCATAAAGGTATGTATGAGTTCTTTACCCAATATAAAGTCATTTTTGTCTGTAAGTTCTACATTAACATTATTTTGTGGATTACGTTTAAAACTAAATTGATGCTTGCCTTTCGGCTACCGAAAAGAAGCTAATTTTTAGCAATGACCTTTTTTATGGGGAAATAATTCACTCGTTTTTAAATATTGAAGTATTACGTTTCTCTAAGCCTCTGAAAGGTATTAAAGAAAGATAGCCTAATAAAGTTCATTATGGACACTAGCATTTGTTGTATGTAGTAGGTGATTATTTTTCACCGTCTTACAAAGGATTTACCGAAAACGAAAGCGTGAATCATAACGTCGTAATTCATAATTTTCATAAATGACCATAGGTGGCAAGGTTAATTAAGGCAGTAGAGGAATTTCATCGTGTTTCATGATGGAAATGAGGAGGAAAGGTTGTTACATTGTGTTTTCTTTAGTTCTCCATCGGTAAGCATTTCTTCCTGTAAGTTTTCCCCCCATTAATTAGTGTATTGTATCCAAACCACCACTACCACTTTACTACTTAAGCGATTTCTTGTTATGTGTTCTCATACAAAGCTTAAATCATTTTAAAGAACATTACCTCCATTCATAATGTCGTATTTATTTACATCAAACACATTTTTTTTCAATAATGTCTTCTAAATAAATCGTTAAAAATATCTTGTGCTGCGTTTTCCCTTGTGAGATTGGATACGATGAAAAAGTGACACGAATTCTGTCTAATGGAATACTGCATCTATGTTCCGATTCTGGCTAAAAGTTTTTTTAGGCTAATTTTGACCTTAAGGCAATGGCTCTATAACACGCTTCTCTTCGACTGCATTTGCCAAACATTCCCCCTCTTACTGATTTACCCTCTCTTACTATCTTACTGTAATTCTCCCTGTACCTTAGAACAAAAACTTAAAAGCGGAAAGATGGTGTTCTGAATGTTGCTTGTTAACCAAACCAGCATTTCACTCGTTTGTATTTCTTTCCTTTTTTTTCTTTCATGTCTCCGATTGAAGCTTCTTTCATCAGAAATGAGAGAGTGGTTTCAACACGCAACGGAAGTATCAATTTTAGGAAAATTCTACATTTTTGCAATCGAGCAACGAATGATGATTACTTGGAAACAGATATTTGTCATCGGGGTGTCCACCCGGCTAGTGGCTCTCTTTCTGCAATTGCTAAACACTAGTTTGATCACTTGCTTAAGACCAAAAATATTTGAAGCGCTTAAAAGCAAAGTAGTATAAGAGCCAAAATTAAATATTTGGAAATTACTAGCGCAAATTCTCATCCGTTTTGAGGCACGAGATGGTGATAGGGTCCCTTGAGGGTGCTGCAATTTGCAGCATGACTCAAAAAAAAAAAAATTCTCGACCAAAGCCTTCCTCTCGTTAGAACTTTGCATTTGTTTTATAAAAACTATAAAGAGTTTACTTACATTCCGCTAATTACCAGTTGCGCTGCCTCTCTTGTTTTAGATTAGTTGGGGAAAAAAACCCACTCCACTCACCAAATTAATACTACATTGGATGATTCAATAGTGTTGTATTTTTAGTTTAAAACTTCAGAGTTACAGAAAAATGAAATGAGATATGGGGGTGCACGTGACTGATGTCACTTCCCCCCCCCCCAACAAATTTGACGCCCCGCCTCCTTGTGTCACAAAGTTTTAGAATTCATCTTTGCCCCCTCCTCTTCCCTTGTCACATATCACGCTGTTTCTCGGACGCATATTTTATTTTTAAAAACTGATGCCAACTTTTTTCACAAATTATCACAATTTCACGAAAATCCCTTCCCCTTTTAAAGCTTGACATTATTTGTGAACAGCCCCTAAATTTATATATTTTCTCTTAAACAATGACACGGGCTTACCCTCGCAGGTATGATGTAATGGCATACGCCTTTTAATATTAAGAGTCAATTAGCATAAAAGTTATTAATGATTAGCATTATATCTTTTGAACAGCTTGAGTCACTTATTGGACCAGTGCCCAATGAACTAAATAAGGAATACATGCCACGACTCTTCTGAATGAAAGCTCGTGATAAAAAAAAAACTTTACGTATCGCTTATTACAGATGTCATTTGTATATGGGTGATTCTCCAAAATCCGAACAATATGATGTCCCCGTAGGACAGCACAAAAATGATTTGACCTAGAAAGTTTTTTATTTTTTTAATTGTTAGAAATACTTATTCTGATGTTATTCAATCCATATCAAAGCAATTTTTCATTTATTTTTTTCTACAAAAATTTTTGAATAGCCAAAAAGTCACCTTTTTTGCGTGTCCCACCCTGTTTCTAAAATGTAAATAAATTATTTTAAAATTTTACGTGAACATTGCATAAATTCCACTTGTAGTGTTGAATTATGTATAGTTATGAGTGTAAATATAGTGTTGTTTTAGCTTATTTAAATAGTTATATAATCAGGTACATCATTTTGAAGTTTGTCCCCAGATTGCATGTCCCTCTCCTGGCCTACAAATTGGTTCAATTATTAAAGGCAAAAAGAAGGAATTTTGAATCTGCAGTACTATAACACTGTTTATTCTCATCACTTCTTTGGACTCATAGAGTATTTTGTCTATAGAATGTGTCTGCTGTTCGTATTATTTTTCCTTAGTTCAAAATGAGGTATGTAACATTTTCGATGTCGCTCTCCTGGCCAACATTTCTGTTCTAAATAAAATAAAAATAATAATTCTGCCTGCAGTGTGTAATTGAGTTAAGAGGATAAAAGAGAAAAATACCATTATTTACCTTCTATATAATTCCGGGTAGAAATATCAGCCTTTTTTGATTAAAATGTCCCTCTCCTGGCGCAAAAAAAAAAAAAAAAAATGTCACTCTAGCATTACTTTTAAAGCACTGGTAAAACATCCGGTAGAATAGATGGATTTATTTACCAAACATTAGTTTTAGAACTAAGATTATGATAAAAAGTTGGCGGACGATAAATTAAAAAATGTAACTGTAAAATAATTCTTTTATTTAGTTGTTTGTTTCTTGTTTTTCAGACGAATTTTTCAAAACAAATCTGTCGGTTAGACATTTTTTGTAGATTCATTTTAGAGAACAGCTTTTTTGCCTGAAGTAAATTATCTTTCTGAACTGGATAATTTAAATTAACAAACCTGGTACTTACTCTGAAAATTGTTAATAACTATTTTGGTTTAGAATTAAGCTCTAGTTGAATTCTATTTTGAAACTGATGCTAACAATGGTAGTGATAGAGGCAACAATACTTATTGTGACAGCTTAATTTAATTAATTATACCAATTAGAAATAAAACACTTAGAGAATTATATTAAAAGTAATAGCTATACATGTTCGAATATTGATGAATTAATTTATATAAATATTAAATTTGTGGGATGCTGCATCTCTTAAAACAGTGTTCGTTTAAGGAGGTTGTAAATTAGTGTTGTTTGTCAACAATAAACATAGTTTTTCATTCATGTTGAAGTTATTTTTTTGTTATTGTTGTAAAATTTCTGATAATCCTTGATAAAATTCATTTGTTTGCTCGCTTAGTGCTTCTTGTCACTCTCTCGGTTTGAAAAAATTGACCCCCCCTTTGGGGGGTGTAGCATACTTAAGGGGACAAGGGACCTTACAAACTCGAAAAACTGACCAAATTTCAGAAAAAAAATTTTTGCACCCAGAACATAGAGCTTACTGCCAGTGTTCATCTACACTTCATATTTTTGCAATATCATGATTTTTACCTATTTTATTTACGTTTTAAAAAAGGGGGAAGATTTTTTTAAGCATTTTTATTTTTATAGAGTTTGTGTGTCGAAAATACCAGGTTTTTGGAAAATCACCCATATGCTTTATGAAAAGCAAACAATTTAGTTAACATTTTCGCTGTAAAGAAAAGAAAGAAAAAAAAAACTTGTGGTTTTTGTTTAATCCTGCATTTAGAAAGGTATGTAATAAAATAATTAAATTTTCATTGCTATATAAGTAATATGGTTAAATTTTATGCGTTTTAGCACCATATTTGCATACAATATATTTGAACTTGTCGCATGCTGTGCTATAAATACTTCATTGAAGATAATTGCATATTTTTTTAATGTAAAGAATTTAATTGTAAGAGGAAACAGAATGGCATGATATTTTAAAAATCACATTTTTTTAATCATATTTAACCGAGATCTAGTTTATGATCTTTAGATTATGACCATATTATGTAATCTTTAATCGAAAATTCGAAAAGATATATATTGTACATTAAGCCGTTTATGCTTCTTCTGCATTACCTTCTTGGTTTTGAAACATTATGCGACTTTTTTTGGCTCAATTCTAATTTTTCTGAACTTTATTTTTTGTCTCAATTCTAATTTTTCTGAACTTTAAATTCTGTTTTAGATATATTTTTTAATTCCCTCAGAAGTTAATAATGTGAAAAACAAGGAATAAATCAAGCAAAATTGCAGAAAACATGAGATAAGATTACATTTTCTGTAAAAATATCCCTCTAAATATATAACCATACCAAACGGAACTAATGCACCTAACTGGGGGAAAAAAAGGATGTCGAGGTAAGGAAATTAAATATCGGTAGGTTCGACTTCTTATATTGCTCTTAGTCAACTTGAGGTCATTATTAGATGTGAACAGATCTTTTAGTTATTCAAAATACATTTGTTAAGCTTCGTTTAGTTACTTTTTTTCCTATTTAACACATTTTGGTGATAGTTTCAAAAAAAAGTAGCTTCAAAAGAATTAGAATTAGCCAGCTGAAGTACAAAAAAGTAAATTATTATAAAGATCTCAAATATGTATAAAAATCAAAAGAAAAACTTTTGACATCAAGGATGCTGAAAAAAAAAAAAATATAAAAAAACCGGCTTGATCATATTTGTTGACGGTTCAAAAAGATTAGCATTATCGCTCATGAAAAAATTCAAAGGTTTCTTTCATTCTTTTTCTTTTTTTAAATATATATAACTAATAACTAGTAATGTAAGTTCCCAGAAAAATATGGGAGAAAAAACAGAGCGAAAGGACTGAATGTGTTTTTCATGTTTTTGTCCCATCGAATGAAAAGCAGTTGACAGCAAAATAGGGAAATCCCTCTTCCCATAGACTTAACATTATGGGCAAAACTCCAAATCTGAGATTGAGTATCAAAAACGAAAAAAAAGTTTCTTGCGCAAAGAAATCTTCACCACAATAATTTATTTTGACAGAAATAATTTATATGATGAATATTTATCATTATAGACTATTCTTTACTATTATTACTATTTTCTTTATACTAATAAAATTCCCAGGACTTGGATTGTTAATAAAAGATGATATATCACCACTAAATTTATTGAGATCTTAATTTATTAAAGTGCTAAAATTTATTAAATTTTGTAGCGTTTTACACCATTGAAGCTAGTATTCTGGTGCGCAAGTAATTTATGAATCTATATACTGAAATTTTTTACTATTTTAATTGACAACATGAATATTTATTTATTCTAGTGATATAGTTTTAAAAACCATTAATCAAAGTAATTCTTTAAATAACACTAATTTTCTACATTTTAACGAACAAATCGACTCTACTCGGGAAGCAAATTTATTAAGAAGTAATATTTAAATGTGTATGCTTAAATGTATAATTAACAATGATCAATTAATGTTTATTTTTGTAACAATGATAACTGAAACTTCATTGTTCGCTTTCTTTACTTTCTAAGGTAAAGCGTTAAAACAGTTATCTTTGAAATTATAAATTGGTGAGATATATATATATATATATATATATATATATATATATATATATATATATATATATATATATACAGGGTGTCCACTCCAATCGTGGACCAATAGCTAATTTCTAAACCGTTAGAGATAAGCATATAGTTTATTTAGGAAAAAATCTCCAAATTACGAAAGGAATTTTGGGTCTATTCAATGTTTTTCAAAAATTCAAATTTTGAAAGAGTTACGAAATTTAAATTTTTATACAGCCCCCCAGTCCTATCAATCATATTTAGTAAAACATCCTTGACACTGTAACGTTTAAAACAAAAAAAATCACTCTTCTACCACAAAAATTGACCGAGTTATGACGTTTTGAAAAATCAAGATTTTGCATTATTTCATTCCTTCAAAATCTTGATTTTTCAAAACGTCATAACTCGGTCAATTTTTGTCGTAGAAGAGTGATTTTTTTCAAGTTTTAAACGTTACAGTATCAAGAATGTTTTACTAAATATGATTGATAGGACTGGGGGGCTGTATAAAAATTTAAATTTCGTAACTCTTTCAAAATTTGATTTTTTGAAAAACATTGAGTAGACCCAAAATTCCTTTCGTAATTTGGAGATTTTTTCCTAAATAAACTATATGCTTATCTCTAACGGTTTAGAAATTAGCTATTGGTCCACGATTGGAGTGGACACCCTGTATATAATATTATGTGCCGTAATATTTTAAAGTGTGTCACGAATTTAAAAATGCGAGCTTCATTTGTTATTAACTTTAAATAAGATAACAGTATTGTGATTCCTATCATATATCTTACCATTGAACCTAAATAAGATTCTACTACACTGTGAGGCGGGGTTCATATAAGTTGAACAAATATATACAAATATATAAATGTTTAGAGGGATTAAACAACTTAATAAAGTATCATCGACGTTAGCGCATTATACTTAATTTAAAAAACAAAAATCATTTGCACTAAATCATTAACCTTTGTAAAATTAAGTTTTAAAATTATTTAATATATACGTGCTGAAAAGCTACCCGTTCATTCTTTTCTAGTAAAAATATATTTATAGTGATTTTATTTGTGCACTGTGTTTATTTCTTTGAACCTTTCGATTTCAAGTGACTCCTTTCAGTACAAATTTATAATGTTAAATTTTAAATATACGTGTTCGACCCAAATCTTATAAAAATAACAAAAAGTGAACACTTAATTTTGCACAGTATTGGAGCAAATGTTTCAGTTCGGTCGTTTTTTTAAAGTTTGAATCAAAGTGGTATCGTTGTTAAAATTAGGCAAGTAAAGGTGCTCTTTTTGTTCACTGCACAAGGAGTAAAATGTCCTCTGGAGGAACATGAACGCTTCTGGTACATTTATATCTGTTAGTAACGAACTTGTCCATTTTGTTATGTTTATCATGCATCAACTTTTCGAAAAATCCGCTTGTAACGTAATTTTTTGATACATTTGTCGCAGCTCCGAGTAGTTGCTTCCAAGACTGCATGTATCGTAACCATCTTTGCTGTTCATAACTTCAGAAATATCTTCTGTAAGTAATCCCGTCAAGCATTATCAAGTCGAAAAAGGTTCATTTCTTTGACCTACGGCTCCCATTTTATACTCTATAATTTATCATTTGTTACATTTTGCTCACAAAACAAATAAGCCCTTAAAATATCCGTACTTTCATCACTTTCTGTGATAGACACTGTCATGAAACCGCACCAAACGTTGAGAGTTTACCTTCTCCTTGTTTATAAAAGAAAATAAAAAAGTAAAACATGATGTTAATACAGCAGAGGATAAGGTATACCAAAGTCTTAATCAATGTAATTAATCTTAATTGACTGAGAGCAGGTTGGCCATCGTTATTACTAAATACTATTTATAAGACCACCTAGCAGTAGGTATTTTGGTATGAAAAAAAAAAAAAAAAAAACTTGGCTAAGAAAGAAAATAAACTGGTTTAAAAAGTTATCTTCCCGACTACCTTTTCCATTTATTGTGTTAGAACTGTTGAAAAAACATGCAAAAATATTTTTTCGAATTTCTTTATTTTTGAAGAAAATGCCTTTAAAAAAAATCTTAATCACTAAAACATGTTACTATCACGGATTTCAAAATACTTGCACCAAAAATAGTTCTTTTAAAGTTATTTTTAGAGTTTATAAATTTAGCAACACTAATTTTCTATTTCCCGTAACAATTTCATCCGCATTTTGTTGATCTGTTCCCTTATCGAGTTTCTGTTTTCTTAACTATTTTTAAATCTCTTTACTTTCTTCATTTTCCCTTGAATCTTTCGGATGATACAAAATATCCCGTCACGCATTTATAATATGGAAGCCAAAAGTTTCCAAAAGTGCGTCGCAATTCTACCGGTAAGTAGAACTTTTTTTTTCTCGCCGAATCCGAGCTTGCTCTAGCAGTAATGATTGCCAAGGATATTTGGACGGCTTCAATGTGCATCTGAGTTAAAAGTAGAAATAGTTCTTTTCTTAGGGCTGCATAGATAGATTGCTCTTTACTCCTTCACTCACACAATTTTTAAATCGACTTACTCTTGTAATTTTGCCATTACACATATAGAAAGTGTTTTCAGAAAGCAGGAAATGTGTGTGTGTGTGTTGCGAAAATTTATTTTGTAAATAACACATTCATTTGGTAGTAAAACATACAACTGTAGTTGATATTTCCCAGCATTAATGAAGGCTTGCTTGCAATAACCGACTATTTTTTTTTATAATTCAGTTGATGGTTTATACGAAAGCGTTTGGTATAATTGTAGTCTGAATTACCTTTAATTGATAATCACAATACCAGAAGCTGCAATTTGACGGAATTTACACAAATTTTAAATATTAGATGTATTAAATATATTTAAAATGGTAGGTAATTTTAATGTCCATCTTTTTTTGAGTATAAGACACCAATAACTATTATGTTAGGTCAAAGTTTGAAGCGAAAATGGTCTTGAAGCATTTTTCTACATATCAGTTAGATATCATAAAATAAACCGTCATTGCATCATATCTCTCGATTTTTCTAAGAACAATATTTAATTAGTTTTTATGTAACTCCATATTAACGCTTTTGTATTATTGCTCCATGTACCCTCAAGTACGAAATTATACTGATATATTCAAGTACAAAAATATTGTTATCAAAGTCCGCACTTTCAAGTACTATATGATCTTGTATTATGCTCATGCATCCATTTGGTTTTGATTAAAAAATAGCAAAATAAAATGAAATAAATTATGTACTGAAAACCGAAACTAATTCCGTTCGTTATGTCTCCTCGTTCAAGTTTAACTGTCAAGACACATTTTGTTAACATATTTCAACTCGAAATAATGTACGATGATGAACAAAAAGAAGTAGCTCGTTTCTAAAAACATAAAGGTAAAGTCGTAAGATTATCCAATCGTAGTGCAAATATTGGACAATGTTTTTCACAATCATGCAGTAATTGCACATTTTTATAAAAATCTGTCATTTAAATTGTACTATTTGCTCTTAATAATTTCAAATACTCTTAAAAAAAGTGCTAGTCCAGATATTTACTTCTAAGAAAATACTAAAGGTATGTTTTCTAGTTGTTTGTTCCTACTTCATGAAGAGTGCTTTTATTTTCTTTAAAAAAAAAATAAAGCCTCCGCCCTATAAACAACTCATCTTTAGCTGCTAGTTTGAGTATGATTTTAGTCAACAGTTATTCTATGATATTTGACGGCAAGTGAGTTAAGTGAAAAAGCAAAAGTCGGTAAGTTAAAAATTGAGTGCTGTCAAGTTTGTGTTTTCACTTTGTCACCGTTCAACGAGGGGGGTTTCGAGCAAAGATAACACAGCTGCTTTAATGTAGTCTTGTTCTCGAAGAAAAAAAAAAAAGAAGCACTTTCTCCGTCGGAAAGTGCCAAAGATAACAGCGTGGAAATTTCGGACGAAAACCGGCACATTGTCATGGAGGCACGCATCGAAGCGGCGACAATATCCTCAAGGACAAAATAATGGAATGAATCTATTTTTCAAGGGCGTGCAAAGGAACATTTTTGCTCATCTACGTAATATTGGGATTCTTTTGGGAGTGTCTTTCCTCAAATTGGATGTTCAGGCGCATACACAGTAAAAAATGAATGTAGTTTTTACAGTATATTCAGTACTCAGTTTTTACACTCAAATGCTTTGTAATGTGTATTGTAATTGTCAAATGCTTTGTAATGTGTATTGTTGTGTGTTTCTGTACTCAGTTTTTACAGTATCCTCAAGGACAAAATAATGGAATGAATCTATTTTTCAAGGGCGTGCAAAGGAACATTTTTGCTCATCTACGTAATATTGGGATTCTTTTGGGAGTCTTTCCTCAAATTGGATGTTCAGGCGCATACACGGTAAAAAATGAATGTAGTTTTTACAGTATAATACGGCTAATTTTAGATTAATAAACTAGCCAATTGCTCGTTTTATAGTAAAAAACTGCAAAATTGCTAATGTTAGTTTATTACCGTGCATTTTACAGTTTTAAACTGGAACTTCCGCTGTCAGAATTATACTGTTGTTTTTACAGTATAATACAGCTGAATTTTAAGGCAATAAATTGTGAAATTGATAGTTTTACAGTTTATTACTATACGTTTTACAGCTTTAAATTGAAACCTTGGCTGCCAGT